>KQ464127.1:0-126714 GCA_001304625.1 Trametes sp. AH28-2
GACGGCAACTTCCACCTCAGCATGAAGGACAGAGACACTGATCCTCTGGACGTCGCTCTCACCGACGGGGCCGGGTACTTTGTCCCCGACAAGACGCACAAGCAATTCATGAACAAAACCAAGCCTCCGAAGGTCGAGGTGAGTACAGAATCGCTATCTGGAAGCACGCGTTGAGGAATTTGCAGGCGAGCAGCTGCAACCAGTTCGGAGCGATGGGCCAAGGCAAATACAAGGGCAAGGTCTCGGGCATCGTGGGCATATCGTGCCGACATATGTTCATGCTCGCCAACGGGATCATCGACCTCATCCGTGCGGAGCAGTACGCCTCGGTGTCTTGTTCGCCTATGCCTCGAGGCTGACGTTACCTTGCAGGTATCAGTTTGTCGACCTCGCTCTCCTGTGCACGCTGCAGAGGTACTTGGCACTGCTGGTCTTATTCGGCACCTACGACATCAACTGCCAGTACATGGTCAACCTACGCAAGCGCCTGGAAGAATACGGTGTTGTCCTTGCGGAGATAGACGGGTTGGACTCCGTGGAGATCCCGCAGATCATCGCCGGCGTAGGCAAGTATCACCTCAGCATGCACACGAAGGAGTGCCGCCACAAGTATTCGATGCACTTCCTCCCCGGGTCGTGCATGTTCGACGGCGAGCCGATGGAACGCATCTGGGCGATCCTCAACGCGGTCGCCCTGCGCACGAAGGAGATGTCGGGAGGACACCGTCACGACGTCCTGAACGAACATTTCGAGGACATGAACCTGCGTCGTCTCCAGGGTCTAGGTGAGTCGCTGCCGCTGGTATTGGAATCGCGCTGACGTATGACCAGTGAAAGAGCTGCTCGGCAAGTACGAAAAGGGCGTCAAGCGTGTGAACGACCTCGCAGGCTACCTATCCAGTATCGAGAGCTCGATCGGTCAAAGGCACATCGTCGCCTGGAGGGCCGAAGAAGCCGAGTTTCTCAAAGCCGTCGTCGACATCAATCAGCACAAGGATCTGAAGAACATCTATGAACCACCCGCCGATGCTTGTGAGTGCACACGGCGTGCGATCTTCGCCGCGTTGACCTGATCATACTACAGCCTTGACGCAGAAGGACATCGTGGACCAGCTCGCGGCGGAACAGGTGGCAAAGCAAAGCGAGCATGGGCTGGGTTGTGTGACCGCGCTCGAGAAAGGGCTCGCCGTCCAGGAAGCACGGTAAGTACATGCGCGACACCGTTCAGTGCCCTCAACCGACCTTGATGCAGCCGTAGGCTCCGGGTAGAGATCGAGACCTTCCGCGGGAGCGATAAGGAGCGCCAAACCCTCCACGAGAGAGTCGAGCGGTGGCACACGAACGCAAGCACAGTGTCTCTCGAGTGCGCCAACGCGCTCCGCGCTGCTGTGGTGACCGCGACGGCTTCGGTCCTGCCGAAGGATTGCCCCCAGGGTTTCCCCATGCGCACGAGTAGCGACGACCACGCGTGCGGGGTGCCGTCGCCGCCGACGGCGCCCAAGTGCGACGCTCCGGTACCCAAGGGCAAGCGAACTCGCGAGGGGGCCGAGTTGACCGCTATGGCTGGTCGGCTTGACGAGATCGAGCTCCTACTGCCCTCAGACTACCATAGCATGATCCGCAAGCACTCGGCGATGAGCGAGGTCGTCAAGATCGAACGCGACTTGCGGGCGGGCGAGGCCAACGAGGCGCTGAACGATCTGCGATTACATCTGACTACCCAGATGAGCCTGACCGATCGCAAGGCGCAGGGATCCGGGACGATCCATAACACAGCCATGGACAGGCGTATACACGGCAAGCGCGACGCGATCGAGCGGGCGAAGTTCGCCTATCGACGGGCGCGGGTATGCATGATCGTGCTCGGTATGTCCAAGCAGGATCCGAAGTATCAGGTGCTGCATGACAGCGACTGCAAGGCTTTCGTCATCATGGACGAAGAGGTCAGGCGGGGTGATAGCAACCTGAAACCGACCTGGATCTGGGGGGACTTTGGGTACCTGGGGAAGCTGGATGAAGGCAAGATCAAGATCTTCGTCACCAACAGTGAGTGGGAGAACCGCGCTGCAAGCACATGACTGACGGGCGTATGTCGAACAGGCGTCAAGGTGCATTGGCTGCGACAGAACGCGCTGCTGGCACGCTGGAGGGAGGAAGTGCATGCACTTCGAGAGGGGATGTATCGGACGGTTCGATTCTTCGAACACACCGTGGAGACGTGGCACCAGCGCGGCGACGAGCACGAACGTGCAGGACGTCCTGGAGCGGCGGCTTTCGCGCGGCGGTAAGCAGCGATGACCTCGATGTGGGATGCGATATTAAGGCTCTCATAGGAAACGGTACGATTGGGAGCGGCGTCTGGCGCTCGCTAGAAGCAGGTTTCCAAAGGAGATCTACGAGGTGCGTACCGTGTACCTCAGGTGCGTATGTACTAACTCTCCCCAGCCTGTCGGTTTCGGTAGGGATGGCGCGGAGGAGGAAGGCAGGCCGTCGGACGGCAGCAAGCTATAGCGGCCCTGGGGACAGAGAAGGCATGTATGTAGTCATCTTTGAGCCTCTGCAATGACCGGAACGTGCACATCAAGCAGATGCTCTGACATGGGTTCTCCATATATACCTCGACCTCCGGCCTAGTGAATCCCCCAACTTGAAACCGATAAATGCAGCTCTGCGTCGCAGCCCTTACCACCGCCCTTCTTGCTTCGGGTCTCGCCGCGGCCGTGCGTCTGCAGAGCCGCGGCACCAAGATGATGACCTCCAAGTCTAGCGTTAACGCTGGCGGCGCTGTGTACTGTGAGAGCTATCCTCCACTATCCACGGAGCGGGCCTGATGTTTCCGCTCACCAGTCATGACGAACGAGGCCGACGAGAACAGGATGATGACTGCCAGCATCAACAAGGATGGCACACTGGTGAGGCTGATCCGGCGTCGCTGTTCGAGCTTCTCTAGTCATCCTGACCGCGTTTTGCAGGTGTTGGACCGTGCTGTCTCGACCCGCGGGGTGGGCTCAGACGGAATAACCGACCCGAACGGCCCAGATGCTCTCTTCGCTCAGGTATGTCACCGCTGGAACGATAGGGGAGACGTATTTGGAAATACGGGATTTGTAGGGCTCCGTCAAGGCGTCGGCCAAAGGCCAAGTTCTCGCCACCGTCAATGTAAATTACCTGCACCCGCCTTGACCGCTGCGTGGTCGCTGACACGTTATGTAGGCCGGTTGGAACACCGTCTCGCTCTTCTTGATCGACCCCAACTCGCCCACTCACATCGACCATATCGGCGAGCCCGTGTCGTCCGAGGGCGAGTTTCCGATGTCCCTCGCGTTCTTCAGCGACAGCAGCCGTCTCTGCGTGCTCAACGGCGGCACCGTCAACGGCGTCAAGTACGTCCGTATGTTTAGAATACGGATGCATCCATGCTCAATACACTATCCAGCTGTTACACGGTCAATAAGAAGACCGGCCTGAAGGCGATCCCGAACACCCCGCGCTCGCTCAACTTGAACCAGACGACGTCCCCGACCGGGCCCGCGGGCTCCGCGAGCCACCTCGTCTTCAGCGAGGACGGCAAGCAGCTCATGGCATCCGTCAAGGGCGTGCCGCCGAGCCCGGGCATGATTGCCATCTGGGACGTGGCCGAAGACGACTCGCTCTCCGCGGACGTCCAGGCGGTCGCGCCGCCCGCGGGCGGGCTGCTCCCGCTGTCGATGACGGTCATCCCGGGCAAGAACGCGGTGCGCGCAACGGACCTGGGCGTCGGCTTCGACGTGTTCCACCTCGGCGGCGACGCGAGCGCGGCGGTGACGATCGACGGGCAGAGCGCGACGTGCTGGTCGAGCTTCAGCGCGCAGACGGGCAACTTCTACCTCACGGACATCGGCACCGCGATCGTGACGGAGGTGCACGTCGACGACGACCTGAAGGCGTCCATCGTGAAGGTAAGCGGTGATCTGACTCGTGTTTTACCATGCGCGGTGAGCTCACCCGGCCTTGTTTGCAGCAATACCCCCAGACCAACGGCTCGGCCACGATCGACAACGACATCGCCACGGTCAAGGGCAAAGACTGTGTATCCCGGCGTTCGGTCGGATGCCGGTCCTGACTCGTCTCTAGCTTCATGTACGTCCTCGCTCCCAGCGCTGAGAGCGTGGAGGTCGTCTCGCTCGACTCCCGTGGAAATGCCAAGCACGTCCAGACCTTGAAGGTGGCCGTCCCTACTCAGGCTGCGGGCGTGACCATGAGTAAATTTACTGTGCCTGCTCCTGAGCTCTCGTACTCACCTGCCGCCGCCAGACGCCAACAACCTGCAGGGCATGACGGCCTTCATCAGTGCTTGAACGGCTGGGGTGCTCTCGTTCCATTCCAGTCGGCCCAGAAGACGTAACGACAGCCTGCTCCCACGATGCCCGCGTCCAGCATAAAGGTGAGTGTCGGCAGCGCACGCTCGAGCGCAGCATCATGACGCTCACCGTGTCCTTGCGCAGCCTCATCTGGGCGCCCGGGCGTGTCGAGAGCGCGTGTCACGATGTCGCGACGCGCGTGGCGCGCGTAGTCTGACGAGGTCGGGGCGGGCTGGGAGAGCGAGGACAGTACAAAGCGTGGGGGTGGTCGGATCCGAGAGAAACGGGGTGAGCGGGAAAGGATGCGCACGGAAGCACTGCTGGAGGGACAATAGGACGCTCGCGACGCGACGGTGAGGATATACTCTGGAAGCTATCGTATTCGCTGACTGTGCGCGCGCAGGTAGCGGACCCTACTGATCTGTAATGTACGTGCGCGGTGAGACGCTCGAAGAGAGCTTCGCTCGGATAGCACTTCGCAAAGCGGGCAGCCGCGTCCAGGCATATACGAAACTCAAGATATCCGCTGCAATGGTACATACAGGATGTTAGAGGTGCGAAGACCGTAAAGAGCCTGACTTTTGACTATCGTGGTTTGCACAAACGCGACCTCCAAACAGCCAGTGTATAGCGCGACGAGGGTTGGAGTTGAGCGACCGGAAGTAGGCGGGGGATGAAGAGCTGAAACTGTTCGACGACAGGTAAGTACAACGCGCGATACGCCGGAGGAAACAGCATGGACGTACCGGTGCCCAGCGAAACATTGGCATGAGTTCACTGGTGAGCGAGGCTTGCGGTCTGGGAGCACTAGGTTGACGGTGCTGCGGAGATTATCGAATCAAGAACGTCGGTACATAAGCGAGAACACATACCGGACACCTTCAAAGCCTGCGACCCTTCGGCAGGTCCTGCCGACAGCATGCCTTCGGTCTCAACGCTGGCGTGCGACACGGTCGGCTTGAAGAACGCAGAATACGTATGTCCTCGCTTGGGATTGGTCGAACGTGATTGAATGCGAGTGCTGATGTTGGCGTGTGTCTTGCCAACAGCCCGCGGTATATGCGGAGGAAGCAGTGCGGCGGCGCTGGGATTGTTTGGGCGAGCCATGTGCTGAGGTGAGGACAGGGTTGAGGGAGAGGACGGGCGGGGCGGAAGGAGAGGAGTGGTGAGCGTGGTTGGTAGCGGGCGGCGGGGTCGCAGGAGACGGCGGGGTGACTGGCGACGCGGTGGCAGCGAATTGGCGCCGATTTCTCCTGCGCGGCAATGGTGAGTGATGGAACGACTGTACTCCACGTCGAAATCGTAGGTGCAGCGAGGGCATGCGCTGGGATCTCGACTGGCTTTTCGCTAACGTCTTCGCGCACACGCAGGTATAATGTCATGAATAATACAAGCACTCAATGGCAACAGTTCGTAAATGACGGCAGGACGGCAACGCGAAGTACAGACCTGCCCACTCCTACCCCCTCACTCACACCATCACTAATTACAACGTCTTGGGTGCGACGCTGTCCAGAGGCGGCCGCGAGATGTCCATATGACGATTCCCGTCCCTGACCGCGTCCTGCGTCGACACCTTGATGCCCTGGCGCGCGGATGGCACTCTCCTCCACCTCGCCCAGCCTGAGCGGGTCGCGCGGCAGCCAGATGATCGGCTGCGGTTCCACGTTCGCCGGGTTGTAGAAGTCTTTCGGGCCCGCGTCGTTGTCCATTGGCCGGATTGAGCTCTCCTCATTCGCCTCGTCCGCCTCGTCCGCATCGGGCTCGCGCTCAACGACCGGCGCGCCGGGCTTCACGGACGCCGCGCGCTGCAGCCCGACGGTTCTCGACCGTTGACACGCCCTTCGACTTGCCCCCAGCGGCGGCCGCGCCGTCATAGTCAACGGAGCCAGACGGCCAGACCCGCTTGCGGGTGATCCGCGTCTCGCTCGCGCGCGGGAAGAACAGCCGGCCGATCTCGCCAACCTCCTGCCCTCCGAGCTGCCAGATGAAGAAGTACTTGTACAGGTGGTAGAACAGGAAGGTGAGCGTCGAGAGACCGTTGGTAACCGTGAAGATATGTATACAGCACCATGCGGCAGCGTCACGGTGAAGCGCGGATCGAGGGCGGAAACGCATATAAGATACCGGATGTGGTTTGCAAAACCGGCGGCGGTTTGCAAAACGTGAGGGGATTGCAAAACGCGTGGGGATTGCAAAACGCGGCGGGTCTGCAATCCGGGACGAGTAGCGACCGGAATGTGTACATGCGTGGTCTGGAGCTCTCTATACAGTGCTGTACACTTGTCTGATCTCATAGCTCATTTGGTGTAGGGGTTACAGTGAGGGGGAAGCTGGTGCTACTGTGTGTGCGGGTGTTCGATACCCAGTGAGTGCGCACGCTGTTGTTTACTGATGCAGTATGCTTTTTTTGTTAAGCCTTTGACGAAGCTCCAGGGCTTGTTTATAGCACCTTGCTGCACGGTTGACGGCCGTTCCTTTGCTAGCTATCATTCTCTCTCAGCTATATACATCATAACAGCCTATAGACACTTGAGTAATAGCCCGGCGGATTGTAAACCGACTTTGGGCTATTAACCCGGGCGGTTTGCAATCCGGCGTGTAGACTCTACCTACATCTATGCTATACATGACGCCGCTCCGGTCTACTGTATACGGCCTGATTGTATCACCCTTCATTCTCCCACCACGAGCTCCTCCTATAGCCAGCCTGCGCCGTCTCTCGTCCGTAGCCAGGACAGATGCTTGTCCGCGCCGGCGCGGCTGAGCTTTCGTTCACGCGGATCCACTGTGGCTCGTATAGAGCTCAATGGCGGTCTCCCGAACAGTCCGTTGACATCTACGGTGGTCTAACATGCGTCGATCAGCAAGTGGACGTGACGAAGCGTGGCGACCGCGCCTGCGACTGCGGACGGTGGCGATGCTGACCTATCGTCAGCCATCTCCTCATCCGCCGCGTCGAAGAGGCCGTCGAGCGTGAACGGCTTCGCGAGCTCGGTGCCTGGCCAATGCTTTCCACGCCCCGGGCCATTTCGTTGCTGCTCCCGGGAGAGGGGAGGGGATGAGAGAGGGGGGCACGGTCGGAGGCAAGCGAGAAGCCAACGTACGGGCGACGCTTGGCTCTTCGATGTCCTCGACCTTGGTGACGTTCCGCAGGAGGACGTTACGCTTGCTGTCCCCTCTGCTGTCTTCGAACTCATCGTCGAAGATGACACCGGATGAGTCCATGACCCGAGGACCACGCTCGAGCTGAGCCGTCTATAGCTCCTTCTTGTGGCCTGGCTGTGCCGCCACTGCGTAAGCCTATGACCGGAAATGTGTCAGAAACGCCCAGATGGGTTGTATATACTTACCTTGGGCTGCTTCAGAGAGTTTATCAGACTGCTCTTTCCGAGCGTGGGTATCCAACGAAGCCAGCTATGATGCTCTACGTGCTTAGCGTGTGCGCCTTCAAGAGATACATCAGGGCGAGAGCGGTGGAGGAGAATAGATTCGATCGCTGGTTTGCTGAGTTGAAGGAAAGAGTGGGTGTAGAGTGTCGGAGGTGTCGGAGCCATGCCTGAGCATTGTCGCAAGGGATGAGATCTATGAGACACGTCTGAGATCAGTAGCAAAGGGGCGTGTAGTACAGACGGGTACGTACCGATTGTGTTGAGGGCGAAGACCAGCCTCTCGCCCTCGCTCTGTGCCAGACGGACCTCCTCTTCTACCTGTCTGCTCCTGCAGTCCTCCGAATCGCGGACATTGAGGACAAGGATGGCGATGTCGCCCTTCAAGTTGTGGATCACTTCGTGTGGTGCGCGGATGTAGTGGCGGCGGAGCTGCTCCTCAGTATCGGGCGCGCCACGGGAGGATGATGGGTTCGCAGGCTCAGCGCAGAGAACACCTCGTCAACTACCGCGGCGGAGGATTCTGCGAGCGGGCGATAGAGGAGAGAGTAGGTTGGGATGCCATCTGCGCGTTGGTATCAAGCTGCGGGCCCGGGGGCTGCGGAAATCGGTGAGCTGTGTCGTTCATCGGCATGTACACGTTCAGATACGCACTGGCTCAACATGCCTACCAGCATTACGAGCGTTCAGGCTATGTAGGTGCGGCACGTCTCGAATCGTATTGAGCTCCGGCAATCAACAGGGCTCGACTCTGCTACACGCGCGCCCATGCTCGGTCTGGTTGGAGCGTCCACTGTCGGGTGTTCTGCCCTGGAATCAATATCACAACGTAGGAATTCATCCGTCGCCATATCGAGACTTGTGGAGAGGTAAAGAACACAAGACATGGAGGCAGAGGAAGCAGAATTGCGCACCGGGTCGTTTACGGTCCCAAGCGAGCTGATGTAAGCTCCGTTTACAGTCCACAGACGCTCGCGGGCGCGCCCCCGGAGTCGGCGAAATAGGCGCCCGTGCGCGACGAGAGCGCAAGTCTGCGCAAGTCTACTGTAGTTCATTTGTATAATTTGTAGCACACTCTGAGTCTCAGAAATAGTAGTCAGAGACAAAGAGATATTCATAGACATTTTTGTGAGAACATTCAAGAATTCTATGAGCCAAGAACACTCTTATGCAGAGTGTGCTATGCAGAGAGCTCTATAGAGCAGTAAATATCATACTGATGAGCCCAGACTATACCATAGAGATCGAGAGAGAGCGGGCGGGGACCCTCCAGAGTCGCCGTCGGCAAGGAGGCTCGCGGCGGCGGGCGGGCGGGCATATACACAGGCGAGAGGGAGGGGAGGAGGCCGGTGGACTGTAGATTTCCCACGGCTGGACTGTAAACGTCCCGGGTCGCAGCTAGCTGCGACGCGCTCGTTTTTTGGCGGGGCTCTCAGCCAAAACGGCGCCCGAAATTGCGCGCGGGGGCGCCGTTTACAGTCCAGCGGGTTTACAGTCCAACGGGACGCCCGCGGTCGGCTGGAGGACGAGGACATCATCACTGATGGCGGGCGCGAGCTCGCGGCGGGAGTGTCCGGGGTCCGGGCTTTCGGACGGTCAACACTTACCCGATCGGTCGCTTGGACTGTAGATGGGCGTCTATGGACCGTAAACATCCCGGAAGAAGGAGAGAAAAGCATGGGCCGGGACAGACGCATGCGAAGGTGTCCGAGATTCCCGGAATGCGCTCAGCCTATGGGCGTCTCGAAACCAGCTGCTCCAGACCTCCAGACCTGACTCTCCCTCCAACCATTGTGTTCCCGACAGCAAACACGTCTCTCCACATCTCTCGTATTAATATGTTACCATCTGCTTCTTGCCTCTGATGCTATTTATGAATCACGCGCACGAGATGGTACATACTCGTCGAAAGGCGCGGCTACAAGCCATTTCCGAGGTACGTTGCAGTCACTCTTCGATACAGTTCCTGGCACGCCAACCGGACCGCGAAGACCTCTCCCTCGTCTTGATGCGCGGCACGGAGGGAGAGGACTCGCCGCAAAGTCCCCGTCCCGCAGTCTCAAAACAGTGGCGATCTTCGCCCCCTGCTACTCGCCGACCAACATCACCTACTCCTACCGCATTATCTTTGGAGTCGCTGGACATCCTGCGATTCATGGCCGCTGCACTGCGGTGTGTTACTGGCCCACTTCCATGTCTCGGGATGCGCAGCTCGCGAAGCTGTAGCATCTCATGGTCTCTGATGTGTGCGACCCGGACTTCGACGACGTGCGTGCCCTTCCCCCCTACACACCGGCTCTCAGCTCACATTCAATATCTTCTCTCGCAGCTCTCTTGCGATTGTGCGACCCAAACACCATGCGCATACCAGGCCTACTAGTATTCGAGTCCTGCTCCGCGCTGAAGACGCTTATGTGGACCGTCGATGTGCTCTCCACGTTCGACTTCCCCTGGGACTGGGACCCGGGTGATGCATCTGGAATGACGGGAAGAGGATGATGACTCTCCGTTCACGAGCTCGGCGGCCCCGCGCGCGACCGGGCGCATGGCATTCATGGAGAGGTGTTTCGGAGGGGCGAGGGTGGGGTAGTGCAGGGCCCGACGCTCGAGCCAGTCGAACTCAATCAGCGGGCGTTGTATGCGCAGTTGGTGAGTACGTCGTGCAGTGGGGCTGGATAAGATCTATGAGGGAAATGCTGACACCTTTCGACAGCTGTACTAGTCGCGTTATAATCGATGTACTTTCTGCGGGATCGAAGCCTGGTAGGCCGAGCTGGAACGCGGCCCGTACGCTGCTTATCTGACCGCTCCCTCAAGAAGTACGAATATCGCGCGAGTCGCCCTCCGAGCGAACGAGGCTTCTCTTTGTCACGGTGCGCGTACCCGCCCCGCTACAGGATCGTTCTGCTCGCGACGTAGCTTACGATCGCCCGTTGACGAGAGAGACGCTGAACTCCCTGGAGTGTGGCCAATGCGCAAGCGGATCTGAGCTTCCACGAGCGCGTCGGGCAGATCTTGGTGAGTACACGCATGCAGGCGAGCATGGATTGCTAGACGAAGTACTGCGCGGCCACGCGCGGGGATGGCGGCGCATGCCTGCTCATGTGGCATCTGAGGAGCAGGTCCGGATATGCGTTCCCCCCTCATTGGCCATTGATGCTTGCTGACGGGCATGTGTAGTGCGTGCACGCCCACGCGAGATCTTGTAGTTGTCGAGGAGGCGAGCACCGCAATTACGGGTGGTCTCTAGTGGCCGCTCGACTTGGACTGGAGAATCCGCTCGGCGAGAAGTAAGGTGTGCAGGACGTGCACACGAAGGTTGCTGTCGCATCAATGCAGTGACTGGGGAGTGTCATTGCAACCAGGTTCACGGCCCTGTGCCGCGCCTTGCTCTCACCCCATCACCACAGACCAGACGATTGTACGTCTTTCCATTGTCCTCCCTCCTCCCAGTTGGAATCTGACAAAGGACAGGTGTGCATACAATGAGCTGCGATTTCCAATTCATCCGCGGCTGCCGCGATCGCCAAAGCGCCCCGTGGCTGGCTTAGCCACACTCACTTTGCATCTACAAAACGCGCGCGCCTGCCCGCAAGGCACGCCCTCACCTCCCCATCTCTGGTCTGTTCAACACGACCGAATCTCCTCCGGGTACGCCTTTCCAAACTGGTCGACTCGCGTACGAAGCCCCGTAAGGCCAGGCGATCAGCCCTTACAAGCCGCAGAACATACACGGTTCTGATTCGCACAGGAGCGGTACCCTTCACAAGCATAGCGCAATCTACGACCGCATTCTGCAGCGTGACAGTGACTCCAGCATGTGTACAACTGTACTCGTCGAACTCGCCGACTTCATCAGGGATCTTCTCCCGTCCCTGCCCGACGACGCGCTCTCGATCCCAAAGGAGACCTTAGACTACACAAAAAGCGCCCTCGACAGACTTCTCAACAGCGCCACGGATCTCCAGATGCAGCATGGACCGTTGGCGAACCCGATTGCCGAAGCTGTGGTGAGTTCACACTGGTTCTCTCATCTTGATAGTCCGCGGCTGACGTCAAACACCTGATAGGTCGGCATCATCAACACGGTCGTTCAGTCTTACAAGTATAAGGCTCACCTATCGAGGTGCAGGGAACAACAATCTGACGAAAGCGGATACATGGTCGATGCTGGTCTCTATCTCGAAGACGAGGTCCCCTCCACCGAGACTACAGACTGGTCCCGTTGTCGGTTTCTCATCGAGTTCGGACTGGACAAGTCCTACGATCCGTGGGACGACAACTCCCGTCTCTCGGAGTCGTTGTCCGTGACCCGTGCGCGTATCCGCGCCGAGCTCATGTCCCACGCTCACAAGGTGTTTCTGTACCAACACCGTACCGCTCTGTACTCCCTCATCATCTTCGGCGATCACTTCAGGGCGGCACGGTGGGATAGGTCCGGCGTCATCGTGTCGAGAAAGGTTAACTACCTGGAGGACACAGCGGCTCTTCTGCAGCTCGTCGTGCGTTTTGTCACGCTCGACGAGGAGTCGCAAGGCATCGACTCCACCGCGAAGCTGATACCTCCACGCACGGCGGCGTTCAGAATCATGGACGATCTGGCCCAGGCTAACAGCGACGACATGGACTACATGGAGCCCGGAACAGCAAACTATGTTCCCCCGCCGGCCCACCCTCCCAAGGCCGAAGACCTTCCTCCCGCTGCCTCCACCGCCGCCCCAGATGCAATTGCCGTAAGCACTCCACCCCGGCCTGAGCACGGTACACCTCAGGACTTTCGAGCGAGGGAGGCTTCTGCGAAGGGACAGGCTGCTACCCAAGAGCTCGCCGACGATTCCGCGAACGATCCTCCGGAAGACCCCGATCCCGATCTTGCGGGCATGGGGACCTGGGCGGACAACTCGAAGCGCATCTTCCGTTATGTTCGAGACAGGTTCCGGGAGTCTCTTGTCCCCGATTGGCCGCGCTACAAGCTCAAGATACAGTACAAGGGTAAGGCGCACATCTTCCTCGTCGCCAAGCCGGCGTTCCAGTCGTCTGCCATGTTCGGCCGCGCTACTCGAGGGTACGTTGCTGTCGACGCGGAGACGGGCTCGTTCGTCTTCCTGAAAGACTGTTGGCGTCCAAGTTACGAGGGCGCCAAGTCCGAAGGCAACTACCTGGAAACGTTCGCAGGTGACGACGACATCATCGTGCCGCAGGTCCTCTGCCACAGCGATGTAGGTGGCCAATGTGCCTTCACTGCTCAATACAAGGAGCTCCTGAAGAGACGTGAAGCCGGCCGTTGCCGCGCGACAGGTCAGAGCATCCCTCCCTCGGGCTCTCCTGCGGACCAGACTGTCAACAAGAAGCGCCCTCTCTCCGCTGACGATGACGACGACAAGAAGACGGATGGCCCTTCTTCTACTCGAGACCCTAAGCCTGTGGACGTCAACAGGAGCTCACGTCAACACAGGCACTATCGCATTGCTGTGACCGACGTCTGCCTCCCCTTCCAAGAGTTCCGAACCGCATGGCAGCTCATACGACTGATGTACGACTGTATCCGGAGTATGTACCTCACCTTCCGTCTTTCCTATATCGTCTACTGACCGCTGAACCTCCCAGCTCATCAACAGGTCTATCGGAAGTTTGGACTTCTCCACGGCGACATCAGCGCGGGTAATGTGCTCATCATGCCACGTCTCATGCTCGCTAGCAATGGGGAGGAAGTCGTTCGGTGGTGTGGAGCGTTGACCGACTGGGAGCTCGCCAGGCCCTACCTCAAAGACAGGACTCTGGAGAGTGCGAAGCAGCCAGCGCCCATTGTACGTCGCTGCGTGTACTACTTACTTCACTTGCATTCTGACTTTGCCGCAGGGAACATGGCAGTTCATGTCGGTAGCGTACGTCGACTCGCAGTGGACGCAACCTGTCTCCGTTGCCGACGAGCTGGAATCATTCTTCCACGTGATGCTCTTCTACGCCGTCCGCTTCCTACCCCATAACGTCCGCAACACCACGCAATTCGTCGCGGAGTACTTTGATGGATACCAGACGGATATCCAGAACCGACACCACCGTCAATGTAGCGTGGCCAAGCGTCGTGCCGTGATGAACGGTATACTCCGAGCCGACAATTGGAGCATCTTCTTCTGGAAGCCCGATTGGTGTACCTTCAATCCGCTCAACAGGTTGATCATCGAGCTTCTCAGCACATTCAAAGCGAGATATGCGATGCTGGAAAAAGCTGCCTTGTTAAAACAGCAGGCCTCGGAGGGAAACGCAGTTTCGGCGGCCAGTTGCGGTCTGAAAGCGCCCACACCGTCGCAGTTCCGAATCCTGCGTTCACGCTCGTTAGCGCAGCGCCACAAGACCGAATCCGTGGCTACTCGGCAGAGCACGGGCGACAACACGGAGTCGAACGCAAAGCAGGTGGCGGAACGTCTCAGTGACCACGAGTGGGTGCTGGATCTGCTCATAAGCGAGATCAACGAAGACGCGATAGAAAAATGGTTCGACACTGGGGTCGTTCAAGATCAGCTCGTCGACTCCTGCGAGCCCGGATCGTCCTGAAGCTTTGCTTCGACCGACATCGGGTCCTCTGGCGACTTCGCGTCAACCGCCGGGTCGGGCAATCTGCCGGGGACGAACTCCTCGTCCTCTGGTCTCCCCCGGGGCTGGCCAGTACCGCACCTAATCAAGAGCACTGCGTGTCATTTATTACACAGCCCGCGACGCCTGCAGCCATCGCCCACCTCTCGGACCTCGGGCAAGGTGCCCGCGTAGTATGCCCTTCCGCGCTTGTTTTCTCTCCGCCTTGCTTTTTCTCCCCGTCTCCTGCACCAGCCATCTTGTATATCTTCTCTCGCCCGTCGCATTTTCCCTCGTCCCCACGTGTTACCGACAGTGCTTCCCAGTCATGAGTCTCGCTACCATGCCTCCTCCATCCCCATCTGCTGCTCGCTTCTAATCACCATTTCCCTCGCTCCTAGCCCTGTGCCGTAACACTTGCAGCTTTCACCGTAGTGGATATGCATAGTATGTAGATAGTACCGGGCGAATCATCGCGCCCGTACCCGTGCGAGCCAGGCGGGCGCAAGACACATGTCGCTCACCGTTTCACAATACACCGAGCAAGTTTGCTACCCCGTCAGTCATAATGCCATTCTCCCTTCGAGACCTTTCGAGAACGAAGCTCCACCACGTCTTCCTCAACGGACCCTTTACCGGCCCCCTCGCTCTCCGATGACCACGCACCGAGGGACTGCTATGTAGGAAGAGTGCTCATTTTATTTGAATAGTTTGGGTGCGGTACAGGTCGAGTGTCAGACGCGTTCGGGAACGAATGTCGATCTAATTCGCCAGTCCTTGATCTCTATTACGTGCGCGGTATCCCACACGCGTTTGAAGCACTGGACAAACTCAACGCCCTCGTCGCTCGTCGATCATCACTGGACAGTCGTCGGCCGTTGCTTGCCTCGTGCATCGCACAGTCATACTCCTGTTGTATCCTCTCAGAGCTTGCACTATGCGACGTTTTCCTCCACCGACTGCTCACTCTGCTCGCCCTCTGAGACCGCCCGCGCATCAAGGGGCCCAATGAGCAAGTGCTTGCGCAGGCCGCACATCGACTCGGAGTCGACGAACCCGGCAGCGTCGTGGTTCTCGAAGGCCGTGACAAGTTCACCAAAGCCCGGCGCGCCCGCGCCAGGAGCCGCATACCTCGTCCGTGCCTGTGAGAGTCGCTTGTCAGTGGCCGTCGTCGCGCGTGTCAACGCCGCACAGAATGGCGATAAAGCGCAGACACCCCTCTGCACGAGGAGGTCAGGGAGTTTGCATTGAATGTAGTCGAAGCAGATTACGCGTGGGACTGGGTTGAGAACGCACCTGCGAGCTTGATGTGTTCCCTGGAGGAAAAGCCTGTATGCGCACTCGCCAACGCACGGAAGCGACGCGCAGGAACCATAGGAAGTCGCGGGGATGTTTGCGGGCGTAGGACGTCGGCTTTCCACTGCTGATACAGCGTCACCAGTGGCCTATGAGGATTTTGGCCCCGGAATGGGGTGTTGTGAGAGAAAGCGGGCATGTCCAACGATGGGCGGCGCGGATGAAGCCGGCGCAGTCTGGGTCCATCATACGACCGCTCTTGTCTTGCAATGCGAGGGTCTGCAAAACAGACTCAGTCATTGTACTAACCATCCACTCTGGGTTATAGATGTGCAGAGCCCTGAAGGGTTATGTGAGTGAAGGTGCGAAAACAGAGAAGTGGTACGGAACACACCAATCGACGGTGACAATATGACGGCGGCTGGGGTCAAGATTTGCACCCCCAGGACTGGCTGCAAATAAGGATAGGGCACACACCTGGAGGATAGGACCGCGTAGAAGAGGCAGCAAGGACTATACTGAATCTGCCATGCTTGTGGGACCGCAGCGATGCGCACGTCTTTCGTTGATGTCAATCCACGCGCGTAACTTGTGCGATACCGTCATTTGGCGTCATATGGGCAAACGAGAAGAGAGCGCACACGAGAAAGAAAGGCGTCACCAGTCGGAGGAGGCTGCAGACCTGCTGTGCATCACACACCTGGCCCGCCGCCGCAGCCCAGCGCGCACGCTCCGAGCCGTTCCGCACGACTGCGAAGCCGCTCATCGTGATCGCGTCCGGGGCTGCATGTTGAGCCTGGGGCAAGGCGGCGCAAGGTGAGCACGGCGGGCGACATCAGGGCCAGCGGAAGGTGAGCGAGAGCGACGCACATCGCGAGCAGCGAGTCGGCGTAGACTGGTGCGAAGGAGCGTCAGATCCGCGCGAACCGGGCGACGTCACACGGTGCCACGTGCCCTCGTCGGCGACGATCGCGACGGCAAAGTAGACGAAGTTGCTCGTGGGTAGTCCCAGAGCCTGAGTGGATGCACGTGTCAGCGCGAGAAATCGGCGCGGTGTAAGCGCGTGGAGAAGCGCACCAGAACGAGTCCGAGCCGGTTGACGACTCTGTATGAGATATAGGAGTCTGCGATGAGGACGCGTGCGCGAGACCGCGGCGAGTGCTCTCTTATCCAGTCAAGACGCCTACGTCGAGCAGAGAGAGGTTAGACCGTGACGGAGCGCGTAGTATACTGCGACAGGCGTACCTGTGTTGATCGAGTTCATGCGGAGCTGGTCGATGAACTGGTCGGTCCTAATTCAACCGGGTCAACGCAGCACCAGTGCGAATGCGGACGTCGCAGCGCATGCACCGTCGGAAGCCCGTGCAGCTCTTTCTCAGGACGAAGACCAGGACGCCCGCAGTGAGCGTGTCGGAGACCACTGCAGCGCCGAACACGGCAGAGTCGAGCCACTAGGAGCAGGTCAGCCCCGCTGAATACGCTTCATGGCAACCATGCGAGTGCTTGAATGACGGAATACAGCCTGAATCCACTCAGCGTCCCGGCCTTTGAACCTAGCAGACAGTTGAGAACTCAGATGCAACGAGCGAAGAAAGCGGGGTCCGTCGGGGGCTCAAGCGCTCACCCTTCTGCGGTTGAGGCTGTGGTAGCACACCGCCGTATGGGTTATTCGCGAAGTGCGGCGGATGTCGCTAGCGGGACGCACTTCCTCTGAATGCTGACAGCGGAGCGTTCCCTCAGGGCCGCAGCCGATAACCTCAGTTGGTGACGAGGAATACGTACCGAGCATCGCGAAAGTGAAGAAGACCTGCAAGTATATCGTCAGAGCAATGACGCCCCAGGTACCCCGTGAACGTACCGACAAGGCCACTAAAGGCTTGTATGTGGGCCTGACTACGAGGATCGAGCGATCAGAGATGGAGTAATTATGGCGTTAAGCAAGGAGACCTACTCATGTATAGGCAATATCAAAAGAAGCTATTCACGCTGGCCAGCATCCTGCCTACGATATTGGTTCCGCGGACGGGATATACCTCTTTCTTTTGTGCGATGAAGCTCGTGATCGCCCTGCGTAGTATGCCATCATGGCGGAGGCTTGAACTTGGATGCTGTACACTCTTCCTTCAAGGCCTGGCTGGAGGTCTCTGTGCGCCGATATTGTGTGATAATCGACGTCGTGGAGAGAGTGTACTCACCGGAGGCCCCGGCCAGTCGTGCGGGAGCAGAAAGCAGAGAGGAGTAGCTCGGGAGGTACTACATCAGCAAAAAGTGCGATTTAATGCAACGCGCGATGGAGGTGGCAGTGCGTTGCAGGCGCTCGCCGCGCGCGACGTTGTGCTGCCGGAGTCTCGCGGACCTTGTAATACATCGTCGCGCTCGACTGTTCCTGCAGGCATAGGTCGAGCGCGACGACCCCATGTAGACTGAGGTATAACGACCGTCATAATGGATGAGATATGACAGCATCTTGTATAGCATGAGCGGGTCCTCGTCACGGACTCGCAGCACCGGAACGAAACTGTGCCTTGCAAGCCAGTGCGCGGCCGGGAATGCATGCCAAATCAGGAAGGCTAAGCGCTCAACGCTAGTATTATCCCGCCGCGAATGGCCTTAGGCGAAGCGATGGGTGCGCGAGCATGAAGCCTTGCCAGTGACTGCGCTCCAAGGGGCTCGATGTCTTCCAGAGTCCTTGGAGGTGCGCACTGCAATATGACGCGCTCCCGGCTCGCGATCGAGCGACCTCCTCAACGCGTCAAGGTCGACGAGCGGAGTGTGAACTCTAAACCTTCGTATCGCTGCTTATATGTAGCCCGACCGGACTTCGTTCCCTCGCACCTGCTTTCTCTCTTTGCCTCCTATGTCCTCACGCTGAGGACTACTTCCCCAGCTAACAACAGAAGGTCAGCCAGCACTTAGGGAGCTTTCCAGGGGGCTTCAATCTTTATTTATGGGCAAACAGGTCGCCGGTTGAGAGGTACGCACGGCGCATACATTCACCTCTCACTTGGACTGACTATATGCGTTCGCCGGGCCCTCGTGGTCTCATATGGAAACAGCTTACGACCAGGATACTCACCCAGATCAAGGCGAAGAAAAAGAAGAGAGCCGAAGCCGCCGCTGCCGCCGCCCTGCGAAAGGAGGACGCTGCAGCTGCGCAACGAGCAGAACACACTTCCAAGGAGGTAGCTGACGACTTGGAGTAAGCTGTTCAATCATTCCTGAGGGCATCTCGCTAACGGCCTCCCTCTGCATCCTCAGCTAATCGCGCGTTTTGCTCGCGCTGCCAACATCTTGTTCTCGCTGTCACCGTCCCTCTCACTGTCTTGCTGTCTTGTTCTCACTCGGACGTCTTGCTCCCGTCATGCCGCTGTCTCGCTGTGATGCCGTCTGGCCCTCGCGCTCTCGCTCGGGTCACGCTCCTGCACTCCTGGGTCCTCTTGCACGCATCGCTCTTCTCGTGCACCCCTCAACCTCACGCTTATCGCGCCCCACGTCCCGCTTCCCATCTCGCGCGCTGCCCCACGCGCCTCGCGCTCCGCTTGCCATCGCGCGCGGGGCTTGCGCTGGATCGCCTTTCCTGTAATAGATACTATACCAATATATCCCCTCAGCTGAGTGTATCGTGAAGGCGCGCGAGCCCGGCGCGAACCGGCGGATGCAGCCCCGTGTATCATATTCGATGTATTGGCGACGTGCGACGCCGTGCAATACAGCCTGCGTTATGATCGCGCGGGCGACAAGCTAGTACATTACAGCGTGTGACAATAGCCCGTGCGATATCTGCCAACGTATGACAATAGTCCGCGCCGGGTATCCTAATGTCCTACAATACCCCCGCCCTGGATTTGCAATGTCTTGGAGGCTCTGGCGTGACGTCTTACAAGGTACTGGAGCGCGCGATGGATTATTATCAGAGTCCATGGCTGATTTGGATACATCCGTCATAGGCTACCTATAATACAACTTCTTACCCATCCTGCAGCCCGTTCCAAGAGGCTGCAGTATACGCCCCCCTTTTGCTGATGTAGTAGGAACGTGGGCGAGCGCTTGGATGTGGCTATGATCCATTGTCCCAGAAAGGCAGCTCGAGCAAGTTCGTCGTGGTTGGGAGACGCCCGTCAGGCTTGGCTCTCTCCTCGACCACACCCTTTAGCCAGAGCAGCATCTGTAAGCTTGCTCATTGTCTATCCTTTATATACCAGCCCTGCATTTTTCTCAAACATACGCCTGGTTTGCAGAATATCAGCCAAGGCTGACTTCCCCTCGAACACGCGCCCTCGTCTTGACCACCTCGTCGTGGTATATCAGGCCGCGTCTGCGCTCCGGTTAGCCTATCATCGTCCCATTTGCCTCGTCTTCATCCTCAAAATGGCTGACAAACATACACCAAAGCCTGTTGTTTACAGCAGCAACCACCAGAACAGTCCGAGCAAGGCTAATACGTGGAAATCAGCTGATCCCGGCAGCTTCGGTTACAGGCTCTCTACCAAAGGACGCGAAGATCGACAGGCAACTTGCGCTTTGCGATAGTATGGACAAGAGTATTCTCACCACTCTCAAAGAGTTTGAAGAGAACTTCTTATGGCCGGAAACAAACGGCGACATGCCCAAACCAACGCAGAAGGCCATAGACACCATGACCGGGGTTGTTCACAAGCTCTTCTACACGGAAAACGGCAAGAGACGTCCAGATGTCAGCGAAGACGCGATTGCACAGGCCATAGTACGTGTTCAACCGAATGCTTCTGACCAAGCTCTCACGTTTTACATCTCAGGTCTACGGCGTCGTCAATAACGATACCGTCTTCCCAGGAGAGCTGCAAGCTGCTCTCTCGCAGAACAGGCATCAATCCACCAATTCCTCGAAGTCCAAAGTCGATGCCGCGTTGTATCCTCTGCACGCGGTCCCTGAAGACGGCAGTCCTGACTGGACTCGCCTGCGGCTCTTGATCGAGTTCAAGAAGGGCGGGGTTGCCAACGATCCGTTTGACGATCAGAGCGACCATCCGGAAGCGAAGGCATCATCACGCGCCGAAGTACGTGGACATCTTCTCGCATACGCCTCCGCCACCTTCCAATTCCAGCACCGCACAAGACTGTATTCTCTCCTGGTCAATGGAGAGGAGTTTAGGGCAATGTACTGGGACCGCTCGGAGCTCGTTGTATCCATGGCTACGAACTACGTCGACGATCCAGCAGCCTTTCTTCGATTCCTCTGGGCGTTCGCAAATCTCGACGATACGCAACAAGGCCTCGATCCGACCGCGACATTGCTCTCCGAAGACTCGGACGAGTACGAACTGATGGATGCATGGGCGATCGCAAATCCAGCTTTCGACATGCCCTTCCACGAGGGCGACGACATATCGCGATTCGTTGATCCCGCGTTAGAGGCTGAAGTCATGCCTCCCGTCGATTCGACCATGACCACTAGGCGCAAAGAGAGATTGCGTGCTCTATTGGCTCCTGATCCTGCGCACCCCCCGCAGCCGGTCTTCAAGTATGTCCGTGATGGTTTCCGGGCTTCCTTGGAGGACGGATGGCCGCGCTACAAGCTCCTGGTTGGCGAGAGCGAGCGCGCATTCCTTGTCGGCAAGCCAGTCTTCACGGCGACCTCGATGTTTGGGCGCGGCACACGGGCCTATATCGCACTCGACGTCGAGGCCAAGAGGTTCGTCTTCTTGAAGGATTCCTGGCGACCATTCTATGAGGGTGTCGACCCGGAGGGTACCTATCTGAAGACGATGGCGTCGAAGCCTGACATCAAGCTGACCATTCCCACCGTCGTCGAGCACGGCGACGTGCTCAAGCAGACGACCTTCGGTGCGGAGTACAGTATGGCGCAACGAACGCAGGCCGGTGACGCGCCTTCCACCACCTCCGTGTCCCAGCCAGCAAGCGGTCGGAAACGGCCAAGGGAAGAAGACTCGGAGGAGCAGGCCCAAGAGCATGAATTACGACTGTTCATCCACTATCGCATTGCCGTAGAAGAAGTCTGCCTCGACATGGGAAACTTCACGAGCGGCAAGCAGCTAGTCCGACTAATCCTGGAGTGCATCACTAGTAAGTGGTGGCGTGCTTTTCTCCTTCTATATTTTTTGCTCATGCTAGACTTTCTAGCGCATCGCGACGCATACGAGCAATTCAATATTCTCCACCGCGACATCAGCGCTGGGAATATGCTCATTTGGCCGATGATACAGAAAGGCCGCCGCGGCAAGGTACGCCTGACTTGGCGTGGCCTGTTGACCGATTGGGAGCTTGCGAAGTGCGTTCCGAAGGGCAACGTGCCACAACGTGCCAGGCAGCCGGAACGAACGGTACGCTTCATGTTTTGCTCGGTTGCTCCTTCGGTGGTGCTAATTGCGGCCATGGTCAGGGAACGTGGCAGTTCATGTCGGTGGCCTACGTCAGATATCCCGAGCGTCCGGTCGTGGTCGCGGACGAACTCGAATCCTTCTTCCATGTCATCCTCCATCACGCCGTTCGCTATCTCCGGCACTCCTACTCAAGCACCGGCGGCACCACGTCGTTCATCACCCACTACTTCGACAACTTCGTTCCTCAAAACAACAATCCCGATTCGACGCGGTGCAGCGCCCTGAAGATCAATGCAGTCACACAGGGCATCATCAGTATAGACGAGAAACGGCTCCTCTTCGTCAACAAGAACGGCGTTCCACAACATCCTCTCAACAATCTCTTCAGGCGCTGGCTGAAGCTGCCTGTCGCACGCTATTGTTTGCTGCAAGAGGAAGAGACAGCGCTTTCTACTGCTCAATGGCAGGCGGCGCAATCCGGGGAGGACACCGGCTCGGCCGAGGCGGCGGCGGATGGTTCAGACAGCGATTTCTCCGATATCGAAGATACCGACTCGGATGACGAGTCGGACGGCGATAGCTCTGACGACGATCAGGTCACTGTAGTCAGCTCGGACAAGACGAAATCCAGGGCAGCAGCGCTTGGGGACCACTCGAAGACGATCAGGATGTTCAAGAGGTACCTTCGCAACGCCGTGTGGCCCGCGGACGACGTTGTCGGCGATCAGCTCGTCGACTACAACCCCAAGAGACACGTCGGCCTCATGAAGTCCTTGGTGGGGTCAAATGCTCCGGCCGGGAGGATCTCGACATCGTCGAAGAAGGCTCGCCTCGATTCCGGCGCCGGCGTGGCATCTGGCTCAGTACCGGCAGCGAAGTTCACCCTGACGGCCAAAGGAAAGCGGCAGTCGACGAAGTCCAAGTTCTCCATGAAGCGCCAGCGACACCGTAACTGATCGGCTCGGTGGCCCGTGGCGTATGGCCTGGTGCGCAGCGGCCGGTTCGTCGACCCCTCCTACCCCGTCTCCCTACGTCCTACCACGCGCGTCGTCCAATAGTACGCCCTCCGCGTCCGATCAGCGTAGCCTCAAGTACAACGCAGCTGGCCGCACAGCGGCGTCCTGTCGGCCCCAAGTTTGAGAACACCTTGTAATCGGTGATTCCCTGCTGGCCTCGAGCCGCACATCCAGCCGAATCTCATGATCCGTAGTACGTCTCGTCGTTTTTCTTACCCTCATAGTATCAGCCCTTGAATGGTTACTCGCAACGTCAATCTCTACTGTATAGGACGCTGGCACGATTCCACATCCGTATGCACTAGGACAACGCTCGTTGTCTCGTATACTTGTCCTATATATCTCACCTTCGGCCGTGCCCGATATTTGTACCATACCCGCATTGATCTATAATATCCCAGACGTTCTGCTCGAACGCACTAATTCAACGTTCAACGTTCATCACCATGACTCGGAACCGGCTTGCCCCCTCCACGGTTACGACTTGGCCAGTACGCACGCTTCGGATTCGGTGCGCGGCTTTAGTGAAGACTGACATGCACAGGGGCGCATGTTGCCTCTGTAGGCTGCGCTATTAACGCCCGAGTCGACGTTGCATCATATCATCAGGCTCATATCAAACATCATGGGTATCGACATAATCTCGTACGGGAAATATGCTGCAGAGCAGTGCACAATGTGCACTCCCCGCGCAAGAACGCCGACGAACATTCTCCTTCGCCAGCCCAACTACAGTGGGACCATCAACTGAACCCGAGGATCAGTCCCGCAAGGCCCTTCCAGCCCCGCCGTACCAGTACCCGCACCCCACCACCATACTCCTCACCGAGCCACCCCACAAACCGCGCGTCGAGCCCGCTAAACATCCCGAGCTTGAACGACATCACGTCCTTCGGCGTGAACAGCACCGTCTGCACACCCGCCGCGAGCGTCGCGTCTGAGCCAGCACGCCGCGACGACGCTTAGTGCTGTTGCTGTGGCTGTGCCTTGCGCGCCTTGAGCAGCGTCGCGAGCCGCGAGAGGACCGCGCTCGTGTGTGCGTGGAACGCGTCGGGCGGCACGGGGGTGTGCACTTGTTGCTTGCGCATTGCGGTCGCGGCTGCATCCTGACGGGTGTCCGTGTCCGGGTCAGGAATATTGCTGCGCTGTCTGGGAACGAGCATCCCGCTTGACGCGGCTGGCCTTCCAGAGCGAAATCGTGCTCGCCATACTACGCCGTGTGTGCTCTTCAACCGGGGTGTTGTACGCGGGCACACACGCATGCTCGTCGCGAGGGACGTGAGCGAAGACGCGGGATAGGCGAGAGAGGCGGAGCGCGAACACTTGCGGGAATGTGCGGTGCGAGGTCGTCCGACTTCACCTGCGAGCTACGGGCCGGGTGGACATGGACCGTGCGCTGGGCAAACGATTGTCGGGGAGAATCACCTGTCCTCGTCCGTCTCCTTAACGAAGTCTTCCTCCTCGGGCGTGTCGGCCATCTCCGCGACCGCAGGCGTTTCGGCCTCAGACGGGTCTACGTCTGCCGCAACAAAAAGGCCTTTCAGTATGAACGGCTCCGACGCCGGGCGGACGCTCTCCGCGCACGCGGCGATCTCGCCGCTGCCTCCGGGGAGCGTCGAAGGATGCGCCAGGGGTTCACGATCGGAGGTGTGTGGAAGCAGGGGATCTTCTGGTCGTTCCAGTTGATGAGGGCCTGGCGCGCGGCGGCGAGGATGTTGGAAGTGCCGCCCTAGGAAGAGGGTTGGGAGACTGTATGCGGCATGATGAGGAGGAAATCAGATATTGAGTAAACGACCGTTTGTGAGCGCGACCATGGTGGGGAAATCGAGCGAGGACGCTGACGTACCACTCAAGTAGCCATGGCACTCCGGGGAGCAGCCGCGCGGGATCCCTCCCTATCCTGCCGCCGGGACTATTATTGAGAACGATGTCCAATGCTGTGCGGAGCATTGGACTCACTGGCAGATCTGAGTCTTGAGGTCATTGTAAGTACTGACTCCTTGGGAGGACTTCCCTGCGGTAGCGGTCGCAGTAAGTGTGCGCTGTGGCCGTGTGGGATTATCGACGATTCCACCGCCTAGAATCTACCAGGCGGCACTTCAGAAGGTGATGATGATACGCACAAGGTGCAGGTCTCATGAATCACGGCGCTGTGTAATATAACGATCACGGGACAAGTTGAATCCGCTGCCCCGACCGATCACTGGCAGAGCGGCGAGCAGCTCAGGCTGTCAAGAGTACTATGAAATACCTTCATTCATAGCAAAAATAGTTAGCGGAGGTGTATCTCCCCGATAGTCGATAGGCATGCACGCTCGAGGAGTCGCCCCTTCGTCCAGCGCTGCGCTGATCGGGAGCACTGGCACTGTTGAATCGCAACCTGAATAGCGAGCGGTCATCGGCTATAAGATAGTAAGTAACCTGTTCGAATTATCCGGTCACATGGGACTGGTAGAGCAGAATGGTAGTATGCGTTCTCGCTGGCGCTGAGTTGCACTCGGCGGCACTGAAGAATGCAGACAGCTGCTCGCCGGGGAGTGGCAAACTCTCAGCCACACGTCTGTTGTGGCATGTTATGTCCGTTCGCGTATTTCGTGAGGCTTGAGAGGACCCCTGCCTATGCGCCGGTAGGTCCGATCGCAGAACACCCAAATTTGGGGGTTTCACTCGACATACTTTTCAGGGGTTTCACTCGACATGTTTTTCGGACATACCATTTGGGGCTGTCCGCCTATCGACATGCGCGATCGGACCTCTAGAAAATCAAGGAAATTAGCTACAGCTCTACGAATATTCATGGAAACAGCCGCACGCTCATTCTATCTTATGGAATTGTCAAAGAGTTGCCCAGATCATTAAGAAGAACTAGAAGAGAAAGTTACATGAACTGATACCAGCGCTAAGCACCTCCTGCATCATCACTCGATGAACCGCCAGCCTCTTGCCCGAGTGCACAGAGCATCTGCGCGCCATGAGAGGGAACAGAGAACAGATGTATACAAAGCGACTACGCTACAGTAAGCAGCTCAGGTTAGTAGACGGTACGGTGCGAGATGGGATGTAGATAGGCGCCTGAACTTATAAGGAGGCTGCGGCCGGCACCCTTTCAGTCGACATGGCCGATCGGACCTTCCTCGCCATGGCCCATTTACTCGACATACATTATCGGACATTGAATCGCGTAAGGGTGGTTACTACAACATACTGACTCGGACATAAGGCCCATTTTCAGGCATTTTCTATCGACATAGCGTTTGGATATATTATTGTATAGGCAGGGGTTTTGGTTTGAGTAGCTTGGATGACCCCCCGGAATTCAAATTCTAGTCTTCAGAGAGGTCACTAGTGGTAGCAGGGATTCAATATATATACAGTACCATAGGCATTGAAGCAATCTGTCACTCGAGAGAAAGGATCAAGACGAGACAAAGGTATTCTAACTGAGGGTCATGGCCGCTGCGGGCGTTTAATGCTTGGCACCGTGGGCATATAACGATGGTTCACCCGAGAACAGACTGAACCCATCGTGAACTTTGTTCAAATGAGCTCCGCGTGTAATCAGTATGAGCGGGGATTGAATACATACATTCTGTTGTAGTCCGAATACATATTGTATTGACGCGTCGAGCGCATCCGACGCACATTCAGCCTGGTTCGCGCGAAAGCATCTTTGAACTCATTCAAGCTCGCGCGGCGTGTGCAGCATGAAGGCATGCTGCATGTGCCACTGATATGATTTCTCAGTAAACGGCGTGGGCCATTGTGAATTCATTGAATAGGGTTAGGTGTTTACGATGCCGAATGGCTCATTTGAACAAAGTTCACGATGGGTTCAGTCTGTTCTCGGGTGAGCCATCGTTATATGCCCACGGTGTGGGCCGTGTCGGCAAACGCCGTCAGCCATGGCGAGGCCAAAACGGGCAATGCAAGGTTAGAGCCCAACCTCTACGACCATTGTTACCGAAGGGCGCGCGTCCCATTGTCCACAGAATCGGTGCGCAATTTCCTGGCTAATCGGCCCATGATTTTCTCTGACTCAGCCCCGTCACTCCGAGTAGCCAAACCAGCCGCGCGTGCTTTCATATTGTCGCCGCCGCCGCCGCCGCAGCTTAGCCACAACCTCCATCACATATAAACCTCCCAGCACAGAGGTTGAGTGCGTGCTCTTCCCTACTCCCACCACTTCCACTTTGAGATAATCTCTGACCATGAGCCTTCCAAAGGGACCGACTACTAGCCCACTCGCTGGCAGCAAATACGGAACCCGAGAAGGGTCCACCGACACGGGACCTAGATCGCTCGCAGCCGCAGACCAACGTCGTTCGAACTATCGCGCCGCTGCTGTGAGAGACATGGCGCACAAGGCTGTCCGGCTTGAGACGCAAGAGTTCCTCGACCACTTCTTTCCCTTCCCCGCGGACAAATCGCAAGATGATCGTCCGCAGTGGTCGAGCAATGTGTTCGACAAGCTACAGGGTGCGAAAGACCTCAACATTGAGGCCCGGTTATCGGAGTATTTTGTAAGTTACCTTTCGCCGTCACCGTCTGGTCTTGTTACTCATCATTTCCTCTGCAGATCGAGGCACTTGCTTCGGTGAACGAGCTTACACCCGATCTCAAACTCGCCGAGTCGCAACACGCTCCCGATAAAGAAGACGAAGCCGGGCTGAAGGTCGACGCCGCATTCTTCCGGCCCAGTTTCGTGCCAAACGATGGCAGGCCCCACTGGGCAGACCAAGTCATCTGCGTCGAGTTCAAGACCCAAGGGAACGACCCCTACGACGACCGGCCGACCGAGAGCTTGGACGCTAGCGCAGACAAGCGCAAGGAGGTCCGTGGTCAGATCATCGACTACGCCGAGCAGGTGTTCCTTTACCAACATCGCACGGCCCTCTACATGCTGCTCATTGTGGGCAAGAAGTTCCGAATGCTTCGATGGGATAGGTCCGGCACGATCGTCACTCGGGCGGTGGACTACACCGAACATCCCGACGTTCTTCTGGAGATGCTGTGGCGGATGTCCCTCCAGAACGACGAGCAGCTCGGTTTGGATCCGAGCGCCGAGCGCCTTCGTGAAACCGACGACGGGTACAAGTCCATGGACGCCGCGGCGGCTCCTCGGCCCTCAGACGTTGACCACACGGCAGACCGTACGCTGGCCGCGGATGAGGTCATCCCTGACAACTTCGTCTTCCGGTACGTCCGCGAGGAGTTCCGTAAGACGCTCGCACCCGGTTGGCCACGGTATTGCCTCGAGGTTCCAGATGGAGAAACCGTGAGGAAGTTCCTGGTGGCTAAGCCCGCCTTTCGCTCGTATGGAATGGCCGGTCGCGGTACGCGGGGTTATGTCGCGCTTGAACTCAAGACCGAGCGTTTTCTATGGCTGAAGGACGCATGGCGTGCTCATTACGAGCTCGTCGACCAAGAAGGCACCGTTCTCGATCACCTCAACAGGTGCGGTGTACTGAACGTTCCAACCCTCGTATGCCACGGCGATATCCGCGATCAATCTACTCGAACGCCCGAGTTCTGGGAGCTCCAGAACCCTCCTCCCGCACCTGTCCCTATCGCAAGCTCGTCCTCCGCCGCCCCTCTACCAGTTGCCCCTAATGAGCGGTCTGTAGCCGTATCCAAAACGCTGAAACGAAAGATTTCGGATGTGGAGGAAAGCGACGACAGCGCTGAGCCTGAGCCCAACGGCATGCCCCGAGAGGATTGCCCCCTGCGCCGACACAAGCACTATCGGATCGTCGTTGAGGAAGTCTGCATGCCGCTGGTCAAATTCGAGAACGGGAAACAACTGCTGGAGATCGTCCTTACCTGCGTCATCGGTAAGTCCTCTGTCCCGCCCGCAAATCGTCACATTCGCTGACCACGCGTGAAGCTCACCAAGCCGCAGTGCTTGACGCCAAGATCATGCATCGCGATGTGAGCGCAGGCAACATCCTCATACTCCCAAGAATCGCATATGATTCTGAGTCGAGCGAGAGAGAGGTGAAGTGGATGGGCATCCTCGTAGACTGGGAGCTGTCCAAGCCACTGCATGACAAGCGCATCGCTCCCAAGGCTAGACAGCCCGAACGCACGGTACGTCCCGTTGTAAATCAGTCTACGCGAATGAATGCTCAGCAGGCGCTGTATCTCGCAGGGAACGTGGCAGTACATGTCCGTCGCTACCTTGAACAATCACAGCAAGATCGTCGAGACGTCCGACGAACTCGAAGCCTTCCTACACGTCATCCTGTACTACTCCATCCGCTACCTGCGTTCGAACTGCCAGCACGTAGGGGGTTTCATCGACAGTTTCTTCGACTCCTATGCTGTCAAAAACGGGAAGTACGGGTGCGGCTGGAAAAAGGAGACGGTCATATGCTCGGGCGAGATCAACTTGGCTTCCCATCCGCAGACCCTCCTGCTCAAGTTCGATTCGCCGTTGGACGCCTTTTTCGGCGTGGTTCTCCGGTGGTTCGCGGCGCTCTACACAGTAGTGAAGTATGATGCGACTCCTGCGGCAAACGCGGCGCCGACTCCGAAGCTCCCGAGCGCATTCCCCACAGCTGCCGTACCCTCCAAAGGCCCGACGAAACGAAACGCGACTCGCTACATGACGCTGCGGAAACTCGACCTGTCTGGAAAGTGCGAGCCCGCCGCGCAGACCAAGGAGCCCACGGCAAACGATCGTGCTCTCGCTTGCATGGCACAACGCCACGACTTCATGGTGGAAGAGTTGTTCAACAGAATCAACGATTCCAGCTGGTCAATGGTGGATCAAGATCGCGTTGCGGGCGACAATGTGCCCATCGATTACACGCCCGTGCGCGCGGTTGGCCCCACCCCCGTGGCCAGCACTAACACTCTCAAGAGACGCCGTACCCGGGCGACCGTCAGCGCCCCCATTCCCGATACCCCTAATGCCTACACGTCTTTGGGATCGGAGCTTCCCGGGAAGCCACGCAACGCCTAGAAGTTATCTTGCTACCACCGTACCTCCCGTTCGCATTCCAGTTTCTGCACGTTGTCCCTCATAATCATTTTCGTCGCTTTATGTATCCGTACCGAATCTTCATGTCCCGCGCCTCTAGCTATTGTACATTGTATCGCACACATACTACGCTCTCTAACGTTCATGTCCGCGGACGGTGACGCTCATCTTCTTCTAGGTTTCTCTGCATGTATCCTATCTAGCACCATGATAATCCATTCCTCTGAGTTCGCGCGCTCCTGGCGCTGTGCGCCCTTGTACCATGATAAAATAATCCGGGTGCTCTTAGAATCTGCGCATCGAAAACCAGCCCCTCGAGCTCGGTGCCGTCTGCTTCCGGTAGGACTTTGCAGAGCGTCCTAGAGCCTCTACGTCCTATCACGGGTAACGACTCGAGACTGGCGTGGTGCTATACTAAACAGAGCAGCGCGCAACTAAAGCCAGGCATCGATCCAGCAAACTCCTTTCAGCCCCGCTGCACCAGCTCGTCCCGTATTCCTCCCTGAAATGCTCGACGAGGTGCGCGTCGAGCCTACTGAGCGGCGCGAGCGCGGACGACACCACGTCCTTCGGCGTGAACGACATCGTTCGCACGCCCGCCGGGGGCGTTTCGGCGATCACGCTGAGAGCGCGAGTCGAGCAGCGCGATCGCGACGAATACTTGCCCCTCGCATGGTGCAGTCGCGGTGGGGTCCTGGCTGTCGACCTTGCTGCGCTACCCGGGGATGAAAATCCTGCTTGGCGCGGCGGGCGCGTCTTCTATTGGCCGTGGTGCGTCCTGCTCCTGCGCATCGCCATTTTTGCCGCCGGCCCACGTCCATGCGACATGGCGCTCGCCCTCCGGAGTGCGCGGGGTGTCAAGCCGCCAAGGCCCGATGGTAGGCTATAGCTGAGCGACTTTCGATTCCTTGCCCGATGCTCCGGATGTGCGGCGTCGAGGATGAGCGCGAGCCATATTACTTCACCGCTTGTTGCCAGCCACGTTACGACTAGATACACGACCAAGGCTATGCGCTGAGCACGGTGCGTGCACACTCTCCGGAAGACAGCCTCACACTGTGCTCTACCACAACGCGACCTTCTGTGAGCTGCAGCGCGTCCAAGCACATCCAAGCTTACAACTCTTGATTCTCTCTCCCTGCGTGATCTCTTCGAAGCTCATCAAAATCAGTCCTACCAGGCGGGCACCTATAGACAACGTTCGCTCGGTGCGCGCGCTCTTGCACGTCACGCACAGCTAGCACGGCCCGCATTGAGCTGGACGCCCGCCTCCGCCAGCGAGCCGCACGACACCTGTGATCACGCGCGCGACAACGCGCCCACATCAGCGCACGAGCGAACTTGAAGGAAGAACGCCCACCTGCTGTGCGTCGCACACCTGGGCCGCCGCAGCCCAGCGCGCACGCTCCGAGCCGTTTCGCATGACAGCGAAGCCGCGCATCGGGACCGTGACCAAGTCGGGCTCCGCCGAGTCCGAGGGCTGCATGTTGCGCGAGTTGAGCCTGGTGCGAGGCGGCGCAAGGTAAGCACGGCGGGCGATAGCAGAGCCAGCGGAAGGCGAGCGAGAGCAACGCACATCGCGAGCAAACACGATGAGTCGTACGCAATCTCGAACGGGTCACAAGCAGCTTCGTAGGTGTCGGCAGCAGCACGCACATGTGATGAACGCGTGGTAGACCCGGGTGTCGGTTTGAGCACGCACTGTGAGATCTGTCCATCTCAGAGATGAGTATCGTACCGTCAACAATGAGCATTGATCACTATCGCCTTCTGGCGCTACTTTCGCAGCTTCGACTCCTCGAGTCGGTGCGCCTCGAGTGATCGTTCTGCCTCCGGATGGCCAAAGTCACCGATACTCACTACATCATGCTTGCCTGGCATGCGTAATCCGTATGCAACCATCCATTTCAGCCCGCCGTGGGCTTGAGAGCAGGGCCCACTTGAGCGCTCCCTGACGGGACTTCTACTCATCACGGGTCGGGACCGCCAGAGCATGGCAGGTCGCTGAACGTTGGACACCTACGCCTCTCAAGTGTGTGGGCCTCCCGTATGATGGAGAGCGGTGTACAGCACTATCATTTTGAGCGAGGACCGCGTCGTAGAGGCCGCGATTGACACTAGACATCGACAGCCCTCCGACGAGTTGAGCACGAAGAGCATGGATACATATCGCGTCACTGCGAGCGTTCGCTCACACGGACCCACTATGGCTCGTCTTGAGCTCTATGACGGTTTCCGAGCGGTCCTCGGGCATCTACGACAGTCGACGCGCGTCGATCAGCAAGTGAACATGACGAAGCATGAGCCGAGCCTGCGACTGCAGACGGCAGCGATGCTGACCTTCCGAGCGTTCCAGAGCCTGCTCGCAGCCGAGTGCGTCTCATTCTGCGTAGCTACGGCGTGTATGCCAATGCTGGTGTCCGCATCGCTGACTGCTGCCAGGGAGTGGCGCGTGTTCAAGCTGCGGGTCAAGGGCTACGTTAGACGCGTATGGGCAACGGACGAGGCGAGGAGTCACGTACACCGCCAGAATAGAGTTGGCGTAGACTGTCAAGTAGTCGGCGTCAGGATTGCGATAGGCAGCAACAACGGCCCGGGGACTAAGCCCTTTCTCTGCGCACTCACCTCTCGTGGCAACCATGTATATACCGAAGTAGATCATGTTGCTTGGGTATACCAAGGCCTGCACAGACGTGTCCCCGTCAGTTGAACGTGACATATCCTAAACAGGTAAACTCACGAATATCAGCGCGAGGATATTGAATATCCTAGAAGATAGAGCAGGAGGGTAGCGTGAGTTGTGCAGTATGATGAATGCGGTGATTCTCGTACGTCGTCAGTAGCCCTGCAGACAGGTAAGCTTACGTGCTGCAGGGGCAAAAGACTATCATGCGACTCACCGGTGTTGACCGCGTACAGCGTGAGTCGGTCAATGAGATGGTCAGTTCTACAATGGCGGATATCAATCTCATGAGCAGCAAGACTGTATCATGACTCGAAGCACGCACTGCTTGAAGCCCGTGTGGCTCTTCGTTAAGACCATGATGAGCATACCCGTCGTGAGAATGTCTGAGCCAACGGCTCCCCCGAAGGCGACCGAGTCCATCCACTGTCTGCGAATCAGTACGGTTGCGTACCCAACACGTTATACGGAGCACCTACGGTGTAGTATCGGAACCTCTCGAACGTGTGCACCTTGACGCTAGTGGCCGTTGCGTAAGGGGAGGAAGTAGAAGAAAGCTAAAGCTGAAGCTTACCCTTGAACAGTCGCAGCTTAACAGGGAGCAACGACGGCCTATGAGGCAAACGCGAGACGCGATAGGAACTGCAACCTCACTGACCTATGCCGAACCCTAAAGGAAACCGGCGCCGCGGTGTGAGCTACGGCGAGACGACAAGCAGTTCATGTTGCCTCTCACCGAAGGTGACCAGTGAGAATAGGACCTGTAACGCTAACGTCAGTGTTGCACCTCACTAACGCTCAACGCTTGGAAGACGTACCGCAAGAGCGATAATCGGGCTTGACTTTGGCCTGACTGCTCATGAGGCGAATCGTCAGAGGTCCTGATGGATCCGAAGTGCGACGTAAAGCTCACGCAAGTACGCCCTACGTGCAAAGAAGCTAGAGGGGGTGTGGCTGAGTCTAGAGTTGACAGCTATGCGAAATCGGACCTTGACGCACATACCTCTGCGAGAGAAGAACCTCGAAAGCCTAGAAGAAATGTCCGAGTAAGCGATTCACTGTCTGTTGTGCCGCCTGGAGATGTGAAAGCAACATACGCAGATGACAGATTGTGCCTTCGATAGGTAGTCAGGCAGACGTTTCACAGCTCGGACCAGTTATATACTCACCTGTATCGACCTGTGAAAGCGATTAGTATAAACTCGGACTGCGGCTCGCGATAACGCACCAGACACCTCGCAAGAGAGCGAACGGTTGAAAGTAGTTGGTCACAAGATAGTAATAGCTACATAATCAATACTGTCGAACACTCCAGCATGACACGGAAACTCACCAGGTATGCATGCAGGTGGCGACGTGGAATGTCTCCACGACGCTACACGACGCTCGGTGGTGAAGTCAGTGAATTGTAGGGCAGTACAAATTTGCTTACAACATGCAGGCAACCTGCAAAGAAAGCTGGATGAGCGAAGTTACGGTGTACTAGGGTTGGCCACTCACGAAGACTTTGATCAAGACGCGATCGTGCGGATATAACCTGAAGTATCTGTATGATTGGTGAAGGGTAACCCCGTATAGTCTAGGGAAAGGATTAGTGGTAGAGCGATCCGAACGAATGCTGGTGTACGTACACGAGGCTCAAGAATGTTCCCAGTAGGAACGCCCCAAACGTGTTGTCGAGAGCTGGGAGGGCGAGTGCTGAGAGCACAGCGGGAGAGTTCATGATGTGTACTCGGACTGGGGCGAACTCTGGAAGAACACACCCTTTTATACTCTTCTAGCCAGTATCCTGATCATCGAAGCCGCCAAAGTTCATGTTCGCGGGGTGAGAGTCCTGGTGGGAGCGGATGGAGGGACTCCGTGTCTGATGATATGGGAGAGCTATGCAGGCGCTGTCACGGGGATTGGTCGGAGAGAGAGAGTTCACGATCGAAGTGAACGTAAGGTTCGAAATCAACAACCCATGCATCTGCTCACGTATAAGTGATATGTCTTATACAAAGAACGAGAGGAAGATGCACCTGTGAGAACTACAGGCGAGGATTGTACGTGTCGAGTCGACTGCGCGGGTCGATCGCAGGTATCCCGGAACACGGGGGATCGCGGCGACGACTAGCGTGTAGGCGCAGCGCGTATGGGCGGCAGCTACAAAGTGTACATATAGTACCGAGCGTTGTGAGGCAGCTTCTGCATCTGTCAACCCAGAAGTTCGTGATCTGGAAGTGCGTCACCCAATGCATGATCTTATCGCCGACGCTCGAACCATTTGTTCGATGGCGGAGGACGTCGAGGACACCACAGGTACATCCCCTAGTAGCCTTTGCTTTCAACAAACCCGAGAGTCTACTTTTAGCTGCAGCGTCAGTAAGAGGCAAAACCGCGAGATCCTGACGTACCACCAAAGTAGCCGCACTCCGGGGAGGAGGCCCACGCGATCCCTCCCTATCCTGCCGCCGGGACGATTAATGAGAACGATATCCAATGCTGTGCGGAGCACTGGAATCACTGTCAGATCTGAGTGTTGAGGTCATAGTAAGTACTGACACCTTGCGAGAACCCCGCGGTCGCAGTTAGTACGCGCTGTGGCCGTGTGGGAGCGACGACGATTCCGCTGATGCCAGGCGGCACTGCAGAAGGCGATGATGATGTGCACGTCTCATGCATCGCGGTACTTTGTGATATGACGATAACGCGGCAACTCAAATCCACCGCCCCGACCCGACAGAGCGGCGAGCGGCTCAGGCTGTCAAGAGTAGTACTGCGGAATGCCTTCGGTCACTCCTCATTCATATAAAACCAATACTTAGTGGGGTGTACCTCACCGTTATCCAATGGGCATGCATGTGCGAGGATGCTTGCACCGACGCTCAAGTCGTCCCTTCGCCCAGCGCTGCGCCGACTCGGAGCGTTGAATCGTGACCTGAATAGCGAGCTGCGGTCATCGGAGCCTGCCACGGTAGGAAGACGGTGAGTGACTCATTCGAAATAGTTCTGACACATGGGACGGGTAAAGCAGGAGGATTATACGTGTGCTCTTCCTCGCTGGCGGCGAGTTGCGCTCGTCAAAGATTCAGAACGCAAACGACTCTCGCCAGACTCTCAGCCACACGTCTGTTGTGGCATGTTATGTCCGTTCGCGTCACTCCGGAAATGGCAACTCAAGCTAGGTCCAGCGACTTCCAACTCCCCGCGACTCGGCCACTCATGACTTCAGAAGGAGTCACTATTAGTATAGAAGAAAGTGTATGCAGTACCACAGAAGCCGTAGCACTATATGAGCCGAAAGCACCCGTCAGCGCGAATTGACAATTGCACCGGTTCACGCCTGGCGCAGCGCTCGAATGCGGGTCTCATGGCACATAGTGACAGTGTATTCTTCAGCCGACCGGAAGAATCGTGTCCGGTACACCAAAAGTGGCCCACAGAGACAGAGGATGAATGCGGGACAAAGGTGTTCTGCTTCATGGCTGCTGTGGGCGTTTGATGCTTAGGCGGTGTCGGCAAACGCCGTCAGCCATGGCGAGGCCAAAACGGGCAACGCGAGGTTGGAACGCAAACCCCACGACCATTGTCACCGAAGGTACGCGCACCATTGTCCAGCAAATCGGTCAGCGATTGGCATGGCTAACTGACCTGTGAACCTGCTCTGACTCAGACTCGTCACTCCTAGCCATAGCAGCCGTGCTTGATTTCTGGCTATCGCCGCCGCCGCAGCTTAGCCACACTCTCCTTACCTCTTCGCGTCTGGCCGTTCCCCTCAATATAAAATCAGGAGGTTCAGAGCTCGGTATGTATTGATCTCTTCCCCCTTTCTCCCTCCGGGCCTCCGGGAAAGCACTGACAATGAGCCTCCCTACCAATGTGCACGGCAGCCCCTTCTCCAGTAACAAATACCGAACTCGTGAAGCCACAACCGAAACGGGGCACAGATCGCTCGCAGCTGAACGTCAACGTCGTAAAGACTACCGCGCAGCTGTTGTAGAAGACATGGCACACAAGGCTGCCAGACTCGAGACGCAGGAGTTTCTCGATCGTTTCTTTCCCTTGCCCGCGGACAAATCGCAAGACGACTGCCCGCAATGGCAGAACGATGTATTTCAGGAGTTGAAGGGTGCGGAAAACTTTACTGAGGCCGAGGTGTCCAAGTATTTTGTGAGCAACGTTCCGCTTACGCAGCAAACTGTTGCTTCTCGTCACTAAACACCACGTCGGCAGATCGAGGCACTCGCTTCGGTGACAAACCTTATGCCCACGCTCAGGCTCTCTGAGTCACAAAACAGCCCCGATGAAGGTGATTCATCAAAGCTGCGGGTTGACGCCGGATTCTTCCGCCCAGGCTTTGTGCCCAACGACGGACGGCCCCACTGGGCAGACCAGATTATCCCCATCGAGTTCAAGTCCGCCAAGCAAAGAAACGACCCTTACGACGATCGACCCAAGGCAGTGTTTGAATCCAACGCAGACAAACGCAAGGAGGTCCGCGGTCAGCTCATCGACTACGCCGAGCAGGTATTCCGCTACCAGCAGCGTACCGAGCTCTACATGCTGCTCATCATGGGCGAGCGGTTCCGGTTCCTGCGATGGGACCGGTCGGGGACGATAGTCACGCCGGCCGTGGACTACTACAAGGATCCTAGCACGCTACTCGAAATGTTGTGGCGGATGTCGCTGCTCAAAGACGCGCTGCTCGGATTGGATCCGAGCGCCGAGCGTATCCTGCCAAATGACGTCGCATACGAGCAAATGGATGCAGCGGCGGTCCCGCAAGCTTCCGACGTCGACCACGCGGCCGACCGCAAGCTGGCCGAAGATGAGGCTATCTCTGACAATATCGTCTTCAAGTACGTCCGCGAAGCATTCCGTGAGTCGCTCGCGCCCGAGTGGCCTCGCTATCGCCTTGAGGTCCCGGACGGGAACACGGTGCGGAGATTTCTCGTCGGCAAACCTTCCTTTCGCGCAAGTGGCATGGCCGGTCGCGGGACACGGGGCTACGTCGCGCTCGACTGCAAGACCGAGAGGTTCGTCTGGCTGAAGGACGCATGGCGTGCCCACTACGAGCTCGTCGACCAAGAAGGCACGGTACTCGCACAGTTGAACAAGGCCGGAGTGCTCAACATTCCGACGCTGATCTGTCATGGCGATATCCGCGATCAGACTACTCGAACACCTGAGCTCTGGGAGCTGAAGAACCCGCCGCCGACTCCTTTGCCGATTCCGAGCTCATCTTCCGACGCCCCTCCCAAAGAGCGCCCGCGACCTTCCTCCGGGACCTTGAAGCGAAAGATCTCCGAAGTTGAGGATGTCGAGGATGCCTTGCCCAACGGTGAGCCTCGGGAGGAGTGCCCGCTCCGGCGGCACAAGCACTACCGAGTCGTTGTTGAGGAAGTATGCATGCCTCTGGTGAACTTCACGAGCGGGAGGCAATTGCTAGAGATTGTGTGGGCTTGCGTCGTGGGTACGTCTCTATCCTGTTCATGCTCCTTTACGCCCACTCACCAACGCTGTAGCTCACCGAGATGCGATGGTCGACGCGAAGATAGTGCACCGCGACATCAGCGGCGGTAATATCCTCATACTTCCGAGGATTATGCCCTTGCCTAAGTCACGCAAGACAGCAATCAAGTGGTCAGGTGTCCTTGTCGACTGGGAGCTGTCAAAGCCCGTGGAGGCCAAAGGCGTCGTGCCACGCGCTAGACAACCTGAACGCACGGTACGTTCATATGAGTGCTATCTGGACACACATCATCGCTCAATCGAACTGTTCATTGCAGGGAACATGGCAGTACATGTCTGTCGCCACGCTGAACAACCATAGCAAGGTTGTTGAAACACCAGACGAACTGGAGTCGTTCCTGCACGTCGTTCTCTACTACGCCGTCCGCTATCTTCGCTCGAACTGCGTCGACGCGGGAAATTTCATCGACAGCTTCTTCGACAGCTACTCGTTCGTGGGAGGAAAGTACCGGTGCGGCGACAAGAAGTCCAACGCCATCTACAGCGGGACGTTACCACTGGATTCTACAAGTCAGACAAATGTCCTTCAGTTCAACTCGCCTTTGGACGGATTCCTCGAGGCCCTTCTCAAGCTGTTCAAGGCGCATTACAAGGTGACGGAATATGACCAGGCCCGGGCCGCGAACGAGAAGCAGGCAATCCTACCTCCGAGCACCTCGACCGTGGAGCCCGAAGAAGACGATACTCCGAGTTTGCTCCACTTCATGAAGAGGGCGACGTCTAAGCCGCTGCGGCCAGCGCCCCGAATGAAGACAGACAACAATGCGCCTAACGACGAGCAACGCATGCTCGCTCCGCAAGCGCAGAGCCACGAGTACATGCTCGAGGCGTTGGAAGTAGCTATACTGGCGCCGGGTGACTGCAAATGGCCATCGGGCGATCGGGTCAAGGGTGACAATGTACCGAGTACGTTTAGGCCTTCGCGTCAAGTAGGCCCTACACCTGTCGCGAGCACTGCCAAGAGACTCCGTACCAACACCAGCTCCACCCGCACCATTCCCTCCGACTCGACTTCCACTCTCCCCGCCGCGGATTCAACGGCTGGTGCTCACCCTTAGACGCTATGTCATGCGTGGGCTTCGACATACTGTACATACTGCTATGATACCCGTGCTACTTCTCTCGCGTCCATGAACCAACTCCCATGCGTTGATCGGGCCGTATCTACCCCCTCCCCTCCTCTGCCCAGTTACGTTTTGTATAATCTTCATTCCCTGCTGTTGTAGCAGTTGTATATTGTATCACACACACACATCAGGCTCTATAACACTATCCACGTCCATGATGCTGCTCATTATCCCCAAGGTTTCCCTGCATGTATCATATCCAGCAGAATCCATGACTCCGAGTTCGCGCGCTTCTTCCATTGTACGCCCTTGGACCATGATCAAACAATCCTGGTGTTCTTAGAATCTGCGCATCGAATACCAGCCGCTCGAGCTCGGCGCCGTCTGCTTCCGGTAGGATTCTGCAGAGCGTCCTCGAGCCTCTACGTCCTATCACGGGTTAAGACGCGAGATTGGTGTGGCGATATACTACACAGAGCATCGCGCAACTAAAACCAGGAATCGGTCCAGCAAACTCCTTCCAGCCCCGCCGCACTAGCTCGTGCCGTATTCCTCCCTGAACCATTCAAGGAGGTGCGCGTAGAGCCTGCTGAGCAGCGCGAGCGCGGACGAGACCGCGTCCTTCGGCGTGAACGACATCGTTCGCACGCCCGCCGAGGGCGTTGCGGCGACGACGCTGAGAGCGCGAGTCGAGCAGCGCGAGCGCGATGGGCCCTTGCCAGGTGCAGTCGCGGCGGGGTCCTGGCTGTCGACCTTGCTGCACTACCCGAGGATGAACTTGCCCCTTGACGCGGCGGGCGCGGAGTCTTCCGTTGGCCGTGGTGCCTGCTCCTGCTCCTGCGCGTCGCTGCTCTTGCCGCCGGCCCACGTCCATGCGGACATGGCGCTCGCCCTCCGGAGTGCGCGCAGTATCACGCTGCCAAGGCCAGATGGCAGGCTATAGCTGGGCGGCTTTCGATTCCTGCCCCGATGCTCCGGATGAGCGGCGTCGAGCGGGTGCGTAGTCCGGGGTCGTCTTCGCCTTTGAAGCGGATGCTTCGCCAGTTTTCGGAGAAGCGCGGAGTCTGCGTTGGAGGCATTACGCCACGCGCCCATCCAGAGCCCGGTGCACATCAGGCAGAAGTTTTCGTAGATGCGCCAAACGTCGGTACACGTTGAGGCGGAGCGGAGGAGCTTCGCCTCGCGAGCACAGGTGCGAACTACTCCAGGGATCCGGCTCGAGCGCGTAGATGGGCTCTGTCCGCTGTGGCGCGGTCAGCGAGAAGACAAGTGCGCATAGAGGGGAACTCACGAGTCGGTCGTCCACTCTGAGCACAGCGGCATAAAATGCGTCCGTCAAATCGGAAGCCCCTTGTTCGGTCCTAGAGCTTGGCGTCCACGATGCCCCCTACCCGTAGTCTCCCCCAGGCAAACGTGCAAGAATGTGCTAGGCCAATAGATGAGGTCGGCCCTCATGAGTGTCTTGAATTGCGTATTCTACGCCTCACCCTTGCCACTGGGTAGATCATGCGTGAAAGCATCTCGTCACACGTGCGTCGACCGAGCCCAGCAAGCCTCCAGCATAGAGTCCTTTCAATACTTGCCCTGTACGACAAGGACGTCAACTCTTCGTGTGCTGGCTGTAGTAGTACTCGTCCGAGGCCCGGAGTCAGCCTGCAGGAGGGGTAGGAACGTCGACGGGCGCTTGATGTGGCTGTGATCCCATTGTCCCAGAAAGGCAGCTCGAGCGAGTTTGTCGTGGTTCGTAGACGCCCGTCCCTTGGCTCCGACCTCCACCACGCCCTTTAGCCAGAGCAGCATCCGTAAGCTTTCTCATTGTTCTACCCTCATATCCCACTTCTCTATTGTCCTAAAACGTGTGCCAGAAACCCAGCCAAGGCTCTCCCTGAGCTACCAAATCACGCGCCGTCGATCTACTAGCCACAACTCGCCAGTATAAGTACCAGGCCACCTCCACAGCGAACAACTCAGAGCTCGACATACTACTAGAGGTTTGGGTCAGCATGGACAAGAGTCTCCTCACTACGCTTGAAGAATTTGAGCAGCACGTCCTCTGGCCGAAGGCCTACGGCAACATTCCGCAGCCATCTACGAAGGCTGTAGACCTAATGTCGGGTGTCCTCAATAGGCTGTTCTACGCGGAAACCGGGAAGCGCAATGAGAATGTCAGCGAGGACGACATCGCTACGACCTTAGTATGTATCTCAGTCCTCACTTTAGGCTTAATTCTCATGTGCGACACCCCAATTGCAGGTCAGCGATGTGCTCAACAACAAGAGAATCTTCCCCGGACACTATCGAGCAGATCTGTCACAACACAAGTATAGCAAGACGGATGCGACCAAGGCCAAAGTCGACGCGGCCCTGTATCTCCGGGAAGCACCCGCGAACGACGGATCTCCTGACTGGTCTCACGTCCGACTATTCATCGAGTTCAAGAAGGGCGGGACCTCCAATGACCCTTTCGACAAGAGCGATCATCCGGAAGCGTGGGCAGACTCGCGTGCAGATGTACGCGAACAGCTTCTCGCGTACGCCTCCAACACTTTCCAGTACCAACATCGCACCCGTCTGTACTCTCTCTTAATCAACGGAGACGAGTTTCGTGCGATGCACTGGGACCGCTCTGGGCTCATTGTGACCAGGGCGAGGAACTACGTCGAGGATCCGGTATCTCTGCTCCGATTTCTCTGGGCGTTCGCGGAGATGGATGACGATCGGCAAGGCCTTGATCGCACAGCGACGTTGCTCCTCGAAAACTCGACCGAGTACAAGCTCATGGATCTATGGGCAGTCGCAAACGAGAATCTCGACATGCCTTTCCTCGACTTCGACGACATCACTCGGTACTTCAAGGATGAGCCGGCCGCTCCTGTAGCTCCGGCCGCGCCCGATATCTCCTCGTCGGGACCAGCAGGGAGTACCAGGGCGAAGCGGCGCGCTCAGCAATCCACACAGCTGATCTTCAAGTACGTTCGCGACGGATTCCGGGAGTCTCTGGTACCCGGATGGCCACGCTACAAACTCCTCGTCGGTGCAGAGAAGCGCGAATTCCTCGTAGCGAAGCCCGTGTTCATGTCTACCTCGATGTTCGGCCGAGGTACTCGGGGCTATATCGCACTCGACGTCGAGGGCAAGAGATTCGTCTTCCTCAAGGACTCCTGGAGACCGTTCTACGAGGGCGTGGAGCCTGAAGGAACCTATCTTCAAACGATGGCATCGAAACCCGAGCTTCGGGCCCTGATCGTTCCGACTGTGGTCGCGCATGGAGACGTTCTCCAACAGACGACCTTCGTTGCGGAATACGGCTTGGCACAGCTGAGGCTGAAGGCCGCCGCCGCTAGCCCCGAGGAAGATCCACCCGCACGGTCCGCGCACGGAAAGAAGCGCGCCAGAGAAGAAGAATCGGCATCCCCGGAGGAGCAGGAGGACTTGTGTCGGCTGTTCATCCACTACCGCATCGCTGTCGAAGAGGTCTGCATCAAGATGGGCCAGTACGGCTTCAGGAATGGCAAGCAGCTGGTACGCTTGATCTTTGACTGTATTCTCAGTGAGTACCAGATTCCTACTTGCATCATCGCTACCGTCGCGCTAACATGTGCTCGGCGATCCTGGAAGCACACAAGACGGCATACAAAGAATTCGATCTCCTTCATCGCGACATCAGTACTGGCAACATCCTCATCCTTCCCCGTGTCAAGACGCATCAGGATGGCCGGAGAACCGTGAATTGGTGTGGTTTGTTGACCGATTGGGAGATGGCAAAGTACGTGCCTAAGGACGGCTCAAAGAAGCGCGCTAGGCAACTGGAACGCACGGTATGTCGATGGCTTCCACATTCGTCATGTTCTTCGCGCATGAACTAACTTTGTGTCCAGGGAACTTGGCAATTCATGTCTGTAGCATATACTGAGAATCCCGATCGTCCGGTCGTAGTTGCAGACGATCTTGAGTCATTCTTCCAAGTCCTCTTGCATCATGCCGTTCGCTATCTCCGGCACTCGCTTGGCAAGGGCCTCGCTACGCGCTTCATCTCCGAATACTTCGACACCTTCCAGGTTCAGGCAGATCGGCCCAACTCCACGGAGGTCAGCGATTCCAAGGTGCTTGCTGTCAAGCGAGGTTATATCGGTTTTCCCCACCTCGAGCTCAAGTTCCACAACTCCCGGGACACTCCAGAGCATCCTCTCAACGAACTATTCGAGGCTTGGCTGCCACTATTCGTTGCGCGCTACAGCCAGCTGAGGGCCGAAAACTCTGCGCGGTCTGGTCAATTTGCAGCCCCCTCGACGGACGACGACGATTACACCTCGGATCCCATCGACGTAACAAGATACCAGCACCGCATTTCCAAGGTGGTGCACAGTGCCGCTCTCGAGGTCCCAAAGAGCAGTCAGCCCGGGGCCGACCCCGAAGCCACGAGAAAGTTGGCTGCACTACTGGACACGCACGAAGTGACGGCCGCGCTGTTCAAGAAGTACCTCGTGGGCGAGGAATGGAAGAACCGTTGGCCCGCGCGCGACGTTGTAGGCGACCAGCTGGATACAGCCTACAACCCGATGCAGCAGTTCGTCCTCACGAAGCCACCAACGGCTCTTGTCAGCGGCCGGTCGTCGTCGAAGAGACCTAGGCTTAATACTATCGTCGCTCACGGAGCCTAGCTCGCCTACCGTATCGTCTATGGAAGCCACCCCTTCCGGCTCCGAGGAGTCGACCACGGACGAGCTTAGCCCCCACGAGATTCGAAGGTGATCCATTCGACGCTGGGCACATCGTCGCGATCTCTGTCAAGGCTTCTCTCCATCACAGTCCACCGCACCGTACACCGTCGACTCATGTTCTCGGTTCCGGTCACTATCTGTCATCGTTCGCCGGAGCAACGCACTGCGTCTGGGTTGAAGGCTTCCCTGGCGCCTCCATGCTGGAATCCTTACTGTTCGTCTGCTGCGTCGTCGCATCATGCGGCTGGGACGAGGGCAGGCCTCCCGTACCCAGTCGATGTACCTCAACACACCTTAATCATTCAGGAGACCGCTCGCATCATCGGATCTGCTTCGCCGTACACATACGCTTCCCTCTTCTTCACCCGCTATCTATCACCTGCTCTATATGTTTCCAATTCTCCATCGCATGTACCATATCTTATGCGCAATCATGATCTCTTTTGAGACGTTACTTGTAGAGATGACTCCAACTAGCGGTACGGTTCGCATTCAGTGCGCGGCGACTGAGTACAGTCGCATGCACCCATACGCACGGCAAGTCGTATAGTGTCCCGCTGCACCGTTCGCGCCTAGGTTATCTCGGAACAACATCGTCAGGCCTGAATAAAAACATGATGGGTATCGACATAATATCGTAGTAGACATATACTGCAGAATCGCGCATACAGTGTGCACTCCCGCGCGAGAGCGCTGGCCAACGTCCTCCGCCAACCCGAGTACACTGAGGCCATCAACCAAATCCGAGGATCAGTCCTGCAAGGTCCTTCCAGCTCCGCCGCACCAGCACCCGCGCACCACCCCCATACTCCTCCCCGAGCCACTCAACGAACCGCGCGTCGAGCCCACTGAACGGCCCGAGCTCAAACGACATCACGTCCTTCGGCGTGAACAGCACCGTCTGCACACCCGCCGAGAGCGTCGCGTCTGGGCCACCGCGTCGCGACGACGCCGAGAGCGGTTGCTGTGACTGGGCCTTGCGTGCCTCGAGCAGCGTCGCGAGCCGCGAGAGGACCGCGCTGGTGTTTGCGTGGAACGCGTCGAGCAGCGCGAGCGTGGTGAGCACTTGTCGCTCGCGCCGCGCGACAAAGGCTGCGTCTTGGCGTGTGCTCGGCTCCGGAACGTTGCTGCGCTGTCCGGGGATGAACATCCCGCTTGACGCGGCGGGCGCGTCTTCTGTTGGCCGTGGTGCCTGCTCCTGCTCCTGCGCGTCGCTGTTTTTGCCGCCGGCCCACGTCCATGCGGACATGGCGCTCGCCCTCCGGAGTGCGCGCGGTGTCAAGCTGCCAAGGCCCGATGGTAGGCTGCTCCCAGCTGGGCGGCCTTCGATTCCTTGCCCGATGCTCCGGATGTACGGCGTCGAGCGGGTGCGCAGTCCGAGGTCGTCTTCGCCTTCTAGGCGGATGCTTCCCCAGTTTTCGGAGCGGCGCGGGGTATATGGGGAAGTGGCTGCGGTGGAGGCGTTGCGCCACGCGCCCATCCAGAGCCCGGCGCACATCACGCAGACGTCTTCATAGACGCGCCAGACGTCGGTCCATGTTGAGCTGGGGCCAGCATGGCCCTTTCCGGTGCAGTGGGAGGGGTCGCAGCACACGTCTAGGCTGCCTTCGGAGTCGAGCTGGAGCACACGGTCGAGCTCGGTCCACTGGGGTGTGTTCAGCAAGAAGACGAGGGCGTATATAGATGGGACGTACGAGTCGGACGTCGCTCCAGGTGAAGCGGACGCTGGATAACCGGTGAGAAGGTCCCCGGCCATTCGTCTGTTCGATTGCTTTGGGTATGTGGAAGGTAGGGCGGGTGTTGGGAGTGGCAGAGCGCAGGTCGATGAGTAGATCGTAGTAGGAGGGTTTTTCGAGGAAGATGGAGTCTGTGGTGCACGCTATCCAGCCTCGCCCTGTTTTGCTCTCGAATTCAAGCTTGTCGAGGTCGTTAAGCGTGACCATGCCCAGAACCCTGACGCCCGCAGAGCTACGGCCCTTCAATCGAGGAGAGCCGTCGCCTCCATCGTAGTTGTCGGACGCCAGAGGCTCGCTAACCTGCTCCTCGTAGCATGTGTCGGCAGCGACCTGGCAGAGTATGCATGCAGCTTCGACGGGCGGGAGGGTAATCACTAGCACCCGCCGACGTCCCAGTATATGCTTGTACAGAGTCAAAGAGGACGGTCCCAGGATGCGCAGCAGGTGGGGAAGGTGGGCTGTAGGACTAATGTCTGGCTGAGCGCCCTCGAACTCTGAGTTCCAGCCCTGCCAATTGCCGACACCTCCGAGATCCGCCCTGCGAACCTTGCGCTCCTCGAAGAAGGCCCGAGCAGGGTCCCAGTCAGCATCCAGAGGTTCGAGCGCGTCACGGTCTTCAAGTGATGAGTATATTGTGTCAACCAACGACTTGAGCGCTGCGACGTGCTTCCACGGCCTGGGTCGAGGGGACTTGGCGAGTAGGACGCCTAGAGAGGACAGTCGGAAACCGCGATGACCATGTTCGGTCGTCTGTCTTCTGCGGAATATACAGACGCCTTGGTGTTCATCCTTGGTGAAGTATCTGCCCAGTCGAGAGACGTCAATACGCCTTTGTAAGAGCATTTCCACGACAGCTGAATATGAGCATTACGCCGTACAACATTTTCCAGAAGCGACACGGCGTAAGCAAGCGGCATTGAACGACGCTGCTGGGTGCATCCCTCAAAGCTCCGGCTAGATGGCATTCGTCCATGCAGCGTGCACCGCTGCTCTACCGAGGCGAAGCAGTTGAAGTACTCACATGACATCACGCTCTATCATATGTAGCCCGCTCGGCAGACAGCTGAACTCGACATGAGACAAGTCCAAGTCTGGACGCGCACGTTCAGCAATGAAACCAGGTACGGTCTAGCTTCGTACCTTCACTGGCCTTGAGAGACCAGTCTATGACATTCCCCTGAGTCGGATGAAATGACGCGTGGAATATAGCAACTGTAACACCCACATCAGTACGTGAATACAAGGAGGGATTTTATAACGCACTGATGTCCTGGGGTATCCTGCTTCCTTCGCCTGACGAATGCATGGACGTCCACGGTTAAGGGAAGGCAAGTCAACACAAAGCCTTGGAAGCGCTCCAGAGATAAACAGAAGCGGCGAGGGCCGTCGTCGTCGTTGATCGTCGTTGACGTGGTCGTGGTCGTCGTGGTCGCCGTTGTGGTCGTCGTCGCGGGCGTCGTTAACACTGTGTTTGCGGTTCACGGGCCGGGCTGCTGACTAAGCAATGTCTCCCAGAACGAGGACACCATGGGCGCCTAGCGACCTTGTCCTCGTCCCTCACCGGGCCTCAGCCTCTCGTCCTCCGTCAGACTTCATCTCTCACCATTGGCCCTACCTCTTCAGCTTCCTTATATCTTCTCTCTTGACGATACATACGACATTCTGCTGCCCAAAGCTGTGACTTCAACGACTGTATCCACTGTGCTCGCCACCATGATGCACATTCAGGGTGCCGCCGACGGTCGACGGCCCCACTCGCGGAACAAGAGGTGGGTTGCGGGGCAAGGCGAGGCGCAGGGTGGCCATAGCGTCGGCGGCGAGCGGTGGGAGCGCGGTGGACATCATCGCCGCGGTGGCAGGGGCCGTGGACAGAACCATCACAACATGCATCTCACCGTCCCCAATGGCCACCACGAAGATGCGACCAGCGGCACGGAAGATGACCATCTCACCGAGGTGGAAAGCGTTCATGAGGAAGAAGCCCAAGTTGACGAGGAAGACGAGCCCGTGCTCGAGACGCAAGAGGAGCGCGAGAGATTCTACCAGGAGGTATGTGCAGACACGAGTGACTGACGCGTGGACAGCTCACCGTTTGGACAAGCTCGTCAAACAACGAGAGGTAGACCGCAAGCGGGCGATCGCAGAAGGCAAGATGGACGACCCTCTCGTGCCCAAACGTCTAGACGAGGCAATCACCATGGTCGGGACCTGCATGGACATGTGTCCACGGTTTGAGCGTTACCGTCGCGAGAGAGAGAACAACCTGGACAAGTGGGAAGTCGTACGTGAACAGCCGCTTCGTGTTGATCTCGCTGGGGCTGCTGAATTCTCGGAGGTCGGGTCGGGTCCTCCCAAGTACGTCGTTCGGTTCACTTCCTCGAAGCTCTACTTTCAGGGCGACTTCGTACTCAAGCAATTCTTCTGCAGAGGAACCGTACTCTTTTTAATGACTGGCTCGCGCTTGGGGTCAATGGTGATCATACACCGTGCTGCGCCACTGGCCCGACCCGACCTTCAAGAATGAGCCGCCTGGCGCACGATGGGAATACACTGATTTTGCTTGAAGATTCCTGGTACGAAACGGGTAGACCACAAGCGCGCGGTCAAAATATACGAGCGCGCTGCCGGCGACAAGACCTTACCGTCGGATCTTCGACCACCTCCGGTGTTGAAGGTGCGTCCTAATGATCATAATATGCGTGTTTCCTACTTACAGGCTTTTGTAGAAAACGCTGGATTATCTCTTTCACGACCTCCTCATGCGAGAAGGGTTCTCCCAAACATACGACTTCATCCGTGATCGCTCCCGTGCCGTGCGCAACGACTTCACTATGCAACATGAGACGGGTCCCCTCGCGATCGAATGTCACGATCGCTGCGCACGGTTTCATATACTCGCACTGCATCTAGAACGTGACAGCCCCCGTTTCTCTGTCGCCCTTGAAGAGCAGCAGTTGATGAACAGTACGTTCTCTGTGTGCCTGCAATGAGTGGAATGTCAACTTATGCTGCATCTAGCCCTCCAAAGCTTGAAGGAATTCTACGAGGACCAGCGCGGCCGATATCAAGCTCCTACCGAACTTGAGATGCGGGTATATCACCGCCTTATCCACATCCGCGACCAACGAGAACGTCACGAAGAAATTCCCGACGAGATCAGGAACCACGCTGTTTTCCGTCTCACCACGCAGTTCCGGCAACGCGTACAGGCCAAGAGCGCTCCCATCTCGAAGACCTCGAAACTCATCGTGGACGCGGAAGCGATGCAGATCTTCTCCCAGCTGGCAGACGTTCTTCGCAAGGAGAACAACATCGTGATGATCTATCTCGTTGCTTGCATTCTCGAGCGCCACTTTGGGAAGGAGGCCATCGAGGGCATCGAGGACATCCGCGGCGGCCTCAGCATCCCTGATATCATCGACGGCATCTCCAAGCCCCTGCCTCTGGAGGACGCCCAGCAGTCACCCGACGCGTTTCTCACCACCAGTCCTGCTGACATGACGGACCACTCTGAAGTTGAGGAAGAACCCACGTCTGCACCTCAACCAATGGCCAGAAGTGCTACCGAATGGCTGTCGAATAACTTCGGCGCCCCGCCGTCGGCATCCGCTGCTCCTCCACCTGCGGCGCCACCTACCTTCGGAAGCTCGAATAACGGCGCCTTTTCTTCTTCTGCTGCTCCTGCGTTCGCATTCGCCGGCTTTGGGCAGACATCGACATCTAGCTTCTTCGGTTCTGGTTCGACATTGCCGTCATCGGCCTCAGCGCCTCCTAAGTCGGCTTTCGGCAACCTAGCTACCAAGAGCTCAGCTTTTGGGGGAGCGACATTCGGCCCATCCACGAGTGCCCCGCCGACATCCGTCTTTGGAAGCGCTAGCGCACCTAAGTCGGTCTTCGGATCCTCCAATTCGACTGCGAGTTCGTTCACACAAGCGAGCGAAAGGACCGGTGGGATCTTCTCCACACCTCTGACCACCGCGCCGCTGAGTGCGCAGCCGACGTTGCCAGCAGACTCACCAGGATTTGCGAGCTCATCAAATCCACCTCCACCGCCCACTTCCGCTCCCAGTACCTCGGATCCTACTCCCGCCGACTCAACGCATCCTCGTGGCCCTTCACTTAACCCTTTCGCCGCGAGCTTCATACCCCCACAAGCCAAGCCATCATCCCAATCCTTCCCTTCCCAACCTTCCTCCCAGCAGGCGACCAAGGAGAGACCCGCCGTTCAGCCGCCAGTCTTCTCTGATCCGTTTGCAGCACAGTCTGCAGGGCCATCGTCTCCAACCAAGTCTGCTCCTCCACCTTTCACGCAACCCAATCACATTTTCAGCGACGTCACACCTTCTGCGTCGTCGATACCTGCCGAAGCTACCACGGATAAGCGGGAAGAGATGCCTCCTCCGCCCACTCCCTCGCATATCGTCGAGAGGCGACAGACCCTCTGGGATTTGCCAGGGTCGTCGTCACCCTTTTCCCGCCTCAAAGAGGACCGTATGACTTACACGCCTTCCCCCGGTACACCCACCGGCCCGTCATCTCCCATCTCCCCGACCGCACCACCCCCCGCTCTGGGCAGGCCGAACCACATCAACCTCCCCCCAACGCCGACAGCGCGCTGGTTCGAGTCTTCAGAGAGCTCTACCCTATCGCGGAAACAGTCTATGATTCATCTCCCCTCTCTCTCGCTGCCTACACCCGGCGGGACGAACATCCTGAGCCCAATACACATATCGACGCCCACTGAAAAGACGGGAGCCTCGAGCAGCGGAGGCCTTCTATTTCAACCTGGTACGCCCGCGCTGGAGCGACAGTCTACCATGGAGTCGTTCGCGACTACCTCCCCTGTCACCAAGACGCCGGATTCTGCGACCAAGACCCCGAAGCCCACGCTCGAGATCCGCACAAACGGCATCTCTCCTTCGCCTGCCTCTCCCAAGAAGGGCAAGGCCAAGGCGAGCCCGGCGGACCTCGAGCGGATGGCGGAGACCTTCCTCCGCGCGAGCCGCGTCGTCCGCGATTGCTGGGCGCGCTGGCGGAAACGCAGAGAGGCGAGCAAGGCGTGGGAGGAGGCGTGCAAGCGCAGCGAGTCATACCAGGCTCAGGTCCAGCGCGCGAGACTGTCAACAAGCCTGAACGGGCATGCGGCCGAGGACAAGGCGCAGGCCAAGAAGAGGCGGGTCTCGTCAGTGGTGCCTGTTGATACCGCGCAGGTCCGCCGGGTGAAGCGGCGCAAGTCCGCGCAGTTTGCAGAGCCGTTGACGGACGAGGCCCTTGCGCAGCGACTGCAGGAGGTGCGTTCTTTACCATGGTCGTCCGACGGCGTATACTCAATGATGTGCATGTCGAACAGAACCGCGAAGAGAATGAGAGGCGATGGGCGCAGGGCTCCTTCCGGCGCACGGTAGTCGACCGCTTGAAAGCGCGACTGCCTCCCGACACTCAGCTTCCGGAGTGGTGCATCTGGCTGTCGACGAATAGCGTCAACGACAAGACCGCGATTTGGCTAGAGCACAAGTTTGACGTGCCCGCATCCGGCCGCTGGATTTCTGAGAACGTCTTCTGCATCCACGCGTTCGACGCACCCGAGCATCAGGGCTCCCCAGGACTGATCGTGTTCGAGCGCTCGCCGCTGGAGGGCGTTGACGATGAGATCGAGAGGTCAGTGCGCGCATATATGTGGGTTTGTATCATGAAGGTGGACTGACGCAACGGTTCTGCAGGAAATATCGCGTGCTTGATGACTGTGCGCGCCTACGCGACATCATCGAAACCCGCCTTCCGCCTGAGGAGGAACATTTCGTGCCATGCCTTCTCGTCATCAACTGGTCCGAAAAGGAGGATGATGAGAACACCAAGGACTTCATCGAGATGGTACGTCGCGTCACTTGTGACACCTTGCCAAGCACGTTGCTGATTATCCCTTACATAGACCCACAAGGCGGTTCGCGACGGTTCGCTGAAACACGTCTCCTACTTCTCTGTCTCGGCCACCGCCAAGGAGCTCGATAGGAAGTTTGCGGAAGTCATCGATACCACTCCTCTTGACACAGACGATCGACTGGCCGTGACGCTCTCGTGGAAAGGTATTGCCTTCCGTTCTCCTAGCCCAACATGGATTGACATCGTTCGCGTTAGACATTCGAAAGTTCCTCGTCACTCCGGTCGAGACTCCCATTTCGGACCTCGTAGACAGCTGTTGGTCAGACGATGAATGTAAGTCTGTCTGTCGGCGTAGTAAACGCCGCTTCTAATCGGCTATATTGCAGTCAACTGGACCCGTTACGACCGAGTGGTCGTCGCTGTGGAACTGATCCTGAACGTGGCGCTACGCGCGATCCTCAGCCTCTTCCCTGACACCCCGTCTCACGTGACAATCGAGATACCCGAGGACATCCCGCAACCCGGCGATATGGGCAGAGGTACGCGTCGCTCGCTATCGGCCAACGGACATCCATTCACCTCGATGTCCAGGATATGCCACCGGTCCGTTCGTAGAGGGCCTGACAAAGCTGCTCGCCTCGTCCGCACAAGAAGTCTTGGGCAGCAAGCTCTCGTTGCCAATCACCATTCCCCGGGACACCCTCGACTCCGCGGTGCACGAGCTTGAGAGTACGATCGAGACGCAAGTCCACCAGCTCCGCCAGCTCGCCGCCGAAGCCGCCCTGAAGGCGTCCACAGGACCCTCGCCGAAACGGCGCGCGTCGGCAGAAGACCTCCGGCTCAACGGGTACGTCGTCCATTCGCTCCGAGTTGCGCGAACATCTCCGCTCATCGGCCAGCAGATCGCTCTCCTCCAAACGCATACGGATGTCTCCGTTCGACGATGGCGAAGCCGACGCGGAGGCCGACGGTGGATCCGTGTCTCCACCACCCAGTACTTCTGGCGCGACGGACGTTGGCGAGAAGCCGCTTGTCACGGTCGCGATGCTGCGCGCGTTGACGCGGGACGTTCTCAAGACGTATGGGGGATCCAAGTAGATTGCATATCAGTACTAGTACGCCGTATCGTGGACAGAATCACGCGCATATCTATTCGTAGTTTCGATGTCTTATATATATTGGATTGTCTTGTTCCCCTCTGGTACGCACAATGCCCGGAGTCTGATAATTCGGCGACAGATCATAACTGGTGAATAGCACTATATTTCGTCTACTGCACAAATGCTGGCAACGCTTGCGTGCCGCCGACGTCGCTCTCTTCAATGCTGCTGGCGTGGTTCAACCGGTTGTTCCAGATGGGGTGCGTGGATTTCGTATGCACTGGATTGCATTGCACACGTCCAGCTGAAACCTAGGCCATGCGCAAATCGACTCACATACATCCCCCTCTTCACTGATATGTTCCCGATGTCCAGCGTGCGCGCAGTCTACACGTGTGTACCAAACGGGTCCATTGTTTATATACGGTACAACCTCTGCGATACATACTATACAGCCAGGATACTCCCCTCTAGCATACAGCAAAGGTGCGGCGGTGAACGAATGATACAATCCATACATACAACTTTCCTGCGATGTCCGCTCCATAAACCATAGCACTGACGCGCTGGGCGTCGCATATCGCCCTGTGTGGGGCGCCGTTCCGCAAACAGCATAGCTACGGCCGAGTATCGTGAGTGTCAGGTGTCGTTCTGTAGTGACAAGGGGGCGAGCAGAAGTACAGACCATTACACATCACCCATTCACGAGAAGGCCAGCGCGGCCCACGCGGCGACTGCGCCCATCGTCGCGACCGTCGCCGTGTGCGCGACCTTCGACGCGACCTCTAGTGTGCGGCGGCGCTTCGAGGGCAGGGCGGCAATTGGGCGCGACTCACTGGCGGCGTCGGCAGCAGCATCCTCCTCTGCGTCCTCCGATGCTTCCCACTTGCGCTTCAAGCCGTTTGTGGTCTGTAGTACGTTTAGAATCGCAGACATGAAAGGAGAGTAGAAGTCAAAACTTACCGACGCAGCGGCAGTGGCGGCGGCAGCAGCCAGCTTGGCCTCTGCAACGGCGGCGGAGGCCTCTATGCGCAGAGCCTTGACAGCCTCCAGCTCCTGCACCATCTGGGCTCGAGCTTCTTGCTGCAGTTCACAAGTCTCTAAAAAGCAGAAGGGGCTTCATGAGCGTGCCGATAAGTACGATGCCGGAAGCGCGAACCTTTCAACATGACCTTCGCCGCTCCAACCTCCTTCATGAGCTCGTCGATCCTCGCGGCTTCGCGCTCAGCAAGCGTGCTGCGTTCTTGCAAGTCGGTCACGAGGTCACCGAGACCTTGCAGGCGAGCCTGAATGTTCGTGAGGCGGTCCTCGCGGGTGGAGAGACGCGTCTGTGTTTCGGTCATCTGGTCGTCAAGGGCCGTGAGGCGGTCCTTCGTATGCTGGACATGGGCGGAGAAGGCGGCCTCATCCTGCTCCCGAGTGGTCCGAATGGCAGTCAGTTCATTCTACATGCGCGCAAACATAAGTTCGGTCAATCCGGCGTCAAGGCTAGTATGAACACTGACGAAGATCTCGGCCGTTTGCGCGGCAGCGGCATCGACGTGTGCTTCTGCGTCTTGTATGCCGGGCTGCACGAGCTCTTGCATTCTGACAGAGGCTTCGGCGATGGACTCGACTTGGCCGAAAAATGCGTTGTGCATGGCGACAAACTCCGGGATATCTGCGTCTGCATAACGGTTCTCAATCTGCATCACCTCCTCGACCACTACATCTGCAACATCATCATGAGCGGGAGCTTGGCAAGGGGTGCCGTAGTCGTCGTCGGAGATCTCGATGACTTCTGGACGGCTGAGTGGCTCAGGGGACTGTTCAGGAGAAGACTCTGAGGAGCTAGACGAAGAGCCGGGCCATGCTCCGACGATAGGCGGCTCCTCGGGGCCAACGGCGAAGGTCTCATCGGCGTCGTTGTGCTGCTCCGGAGATGCGGACCGGCTGGACGAGAGGTCCATGTCTTCTTCTTCATGGCCTGCGGGAGGCACGACCTGCGCTGGCTCGAAGAACGACTCGTCTACTTCTGGAGGTGGGGTCTCTGGAGAAACGTGGATGGGGGACAAGAGGCTTTGAAGAAGACGTAGCCGCCCACTTTGGAGGGACATGCTCTGTGCTCTCGAGAAGACGCGCTCGAAGGAGGGTAGGCGGTCGGGGGGCGACGCCGGCGGCGATATCTCTTGGACGTCAGAATCGCCGTCCGACGTCGAGGGGGAGGACTCCGGAGAGGGAGGGTACACGCCATAGCGGCCAGAGCTCGGTCTTGCAGACGCCTTGTCCGGAGACGAGTCATCGTGGGTGAGCGAACTCGGCAGGGGTGAGGTTGCTCTGGGTGAGGCGTCCCTGCCGAAGACCAGCTGCACGCGCACAATGACAGGGCGTACGAGGTAGCTGTCCCGACCGACGGTCTTCCCGAAGGTGATCAGGTCGCCATCGGCCAGAACGGTAGGCACCTCGGGCTTGAGCACGGTCCAGATGAGCTCGCCCGGGCGGCGGACGTGCGTGCCGTGGTGGGAATGGAGGTCAGTGATGTATACCTTTGGTGAGAAGTGTTCAGCGTACGGGCCCTCGCACGCAGAGGAGGCCGTGGCATACGTTTCCGTATTCCGTGAAGGTGATCTTCGCATGCTTACGACTCACGACCGGGCACCGAAAGAGGGCACGCTCCGGATCGTCTGCGATGTATCCTTGGCTGGGCTTCCGCCCGACGGAAATCGTGCGCGAATCCGCCTTGGTGAACGTCAACGTCTCTGGCGATTGCCCTTCATATTCTTTGACGTGCAGGGCGATGCCTTCGGGGCTGGTGAGCACCTCTCGCCTGTGGCGAGCGCGGCAGTCACTGAGAGTGCTCATACCTGTGATGTTCAGCCGCGCTGGTCCTGGAGAATCCATCGCTATCCTCGTTCTGTTCGTCGGTGTGGAGATGGAACGAGGTCAAGGGCTGCACGCCGTCGCCGACGCGGCCAAATACCGTGACCGGCTGTGACGGCCTCCCCCTGATTATCCGAGTCACGCGTGACTCCTTCCTTTTTCGCGATTTCACGGACCCAACAAGACTCAGCCACTTTCTTTCTTGCTCGTCCACCGCCCGGAGGAACGAAACGCGGTAGCAATGGCATCTGCAGCAGAATCATCCACCGCTGGCTCGGAAAAGAAGAAGCCGATTGTGATCATAACAATCGGCATGGCGGGGGGGGGGGGAGCGACCTTCGTGCAGCAGATAAACTCGTACCTGCACTCGAAGGAGCCGCCCTCCCCGCCATACGTACTCAATCTCGATCCAGCGGTCGCGAACACCCCGTTCGAGGCCAACATCGATATTCGTGACACGGTGGACTACCACAAAGTCATGAAGGAGTGTGTGTCCAGTCTCACACCGACGCGCCTTCACGCTTACTAACGCTATGCTGCAGATACAACCTCGGGCCCAACGGCGGCATCCTAACCGCGCTGAACTTGTTCACAACAAAATTCGACCAAGTCCTTGAATTGGTTGAGAAACGCTCTGCCGAACACGAGTGAGCTTCGCTTTGTGCAGTTTCATTGCGGAGATGGCGTCTGACGTTGTACAGCTACGTCATTCTAGATACGCCGGGGCAGATTGAGATTTTCACCTGGTCAGCGTCAGGCGCAATCATCACCGACGCAGTCGCCTCCTCACTACCGACCGTGGTGGCCTACGTTATCGACACGCCTCGGACAACAGCGCCCGCCACTTTCATGTCCAACATGCTGTATGCGTGCAGGTAAGCCGCGTTGAGGCTGGAGCGCTCCTCCTGTACAGGGGTTTACTCACCGCTGCTCATGCACAGCATCCTCTACAAAACAAAGCTACCGTTCATTCTCGTGTTCAACAAGACCGACGTGCAGCCGCACGACTTCGCGATCGAGTGGATGCAGGACTTCGAGGCGTTCCAGGCCGCCCTCGCGACGCACAAGGGCACCACGGACGACGAGGGCGAGCCAACATATATGAACAGCCTAATGAACAGCATGAGCCTCGTGCTCGACGAATTTTACAAACATCTAACGGTCAGTCGCCCCGTGCGGGACCGTAGAAACCGGTGCTCACTCCTCCGCAAACCTACAGGCAGTCGGCATGTCGAGTATCACCGGGGCAGGTGTCAAAGAATTCTTCGAGGCCGTTGACGCATCGCGCGCCGAGTACGAAAGGTGCGCCTCATGAGACGCATCCAGCGTCCCGATTGTCTCACAATGTAGCGCCACCCAGGGAATACTTGCCGGAGCTCCAGCGCGCCCGCGAGGCCCGCGAAAAATCGCTCAAAGCCGTCAAAGACGACTCCATGAGCCGCTTCATGAAGGACCTCTCCCTCGACCGCGCGAAGAACCCCGCGGCCGCGGCCGCGGACCGGTGGGACCCCGCAGACGAGGCCGAGGACGAAGACGACGACGACGACCTGGACGTGAACATCATAGACCGCAGTGCGTAGTGCTCCACCCTTCTCTGTCCGCGCGAGCGCCGATGCTGACACTCCCGGGGACGGCAGGCGAGGATGCGTGGCCGGGCCAGTACATTGACGTAACGCGCATGCGCCCCCGGAACGACGAGGGCATGGCGTGGCCGCGGCCCGGGTAGCGAAGTCGCCGCCGACCACGCCGCTCGCGCGCTGTGAAGGGCGGGCGGCAGTCGCGCGAGGCTGACGGGCTGCGGCAGGTCAGGTGTGGGAGAAGATCAGGTTCATGTACAATAGAGAGCCGGACCGCCAGCGCAATCTACAGCTGCTGCCGTACGTTCTGCAATGCGCCTGTGGTATGGTGGGCGATAGGAAGCGGCGGATAGGTGAGCGTTCCGGCCCTTTGGCGGGCCCGGGCGGTGCGCCTGTCACCCGTGTGCGGGGAGCGTGCATTCCCTGCGTGTACTGTGAAGGGCGGGCGGAATTGGTAGGCAGCTCTCCACGGTCCTTGGGATCAATTCCAAATCAGCGGTAGACGCTGCCGTAAGTGTGGTGTGCAGTAGCAGTGAGCGCCGGAATACTATCCGAAGACGCGATTGTGGCGCATCCCGCACGGCTTGCTTTCTTCGCCGCCGAGCTTCGGGTAATATTCGCGTCGCAATTAGACTGGGAGGTGTACATCGGACAGTGGGACATAGTATTCTACGGCTCATGTGGTGTAAAGTTGTACGACGCCCATCAGCACTGACGGCACAGCGCGTGGTCTGACCAACGCGGTTGCATACAGGGGTGCTCAACACCGCGTGAATCTGGACGTATACCTCGGCAGTGCTCTGACTCGACGTTGCTGCTAGCGCTACATATGACCTGATAAAAAATTCCTGAGCGGGCAGAGGCGCTTCATATATTCACGGGAGTACCTCCTGAGTGGATACAAGAGGACCACAAATAAATCGGACCGATGTAACGTGGTATAAGAGTGCAGGAAGCCAGTTATCGCTGGTAGCGGTAGCCAGAGTACCTCGCGGGTAACGCATTGGTGACCCTTGTGCCGTGGCTGAACGAGCGGGGAAGGTCCAAAGGCATCTTAGGCTTTTGGCAGGCACAGGCGGTGACGGACCGGTGGCGAAACGGCGCCACAGCTGCTGATGTTCGTTCGTAGAAGAGATGTTCGTGCGCAGGTGGCTGCAGCACCCCTATTCGAAGCCTGCTGAAGATACTTCCTGGGCTTGAGAGGTGCGTCGTTTGATCGAGTCGGGCCGCTCAGGCCTCAGGCCGCAGATGCTATCGCTATCGTGAGTAGCGCCGTTGAGCTCTTGGTCTGCCGGCTACTCAGCGACAAATATACGAATGTCGCGGTCGACACCGCACGCATGGCGGTCGCGGGCTGAGCGCTGATGGTGAAGTTTATAACTCAGAACTGTAAGTCAGGAGCGAGCACATGGCCAGACCAGGGCGAGCGTGGCGTACGCACTGGGCTAGATCACTCGATCGCCGCCATCTCCGGAGATCCTTCGTCCCCGCGGGCTGCGCCGTGACTATCGCCGATAGCACGCAATGAGAAATACAACTGGGACGTTTATCCCAAACGCGCAGACGTTGAGTTTCCTTGCACGGAGTACACTTCGGTATCAGTCTCGGCGGGCTAGTACGATGATGCGACGACGGTGGCTAATCGCTACTTTCTGGTCAAGATTGCCGGCGTTCTCAGCGTCGGAAACGAGCTAGTGAGGCAGGAAAGAGATTCAGAACACCGACTGTCGGTCGGTCCGGCTAAACGTAAGACTTACTCCACTCCGTCATGGTTACCCACTGCGGCCGTCTTCTCATGTCTGCTATCCTTGTGTGCGAGCTTTCCGCTTTCCAGCGACGACCGCAGGAGTTCGTGGGCGCTGGCTGGGCGGCACGAGCGACCTGTGACCGCGCCCATGCTGCTAAACATTGCAAGCCATCAGAGCACGGGTGAGACTGGGAGCGAAGCCGTGCTGGGGCGATTGACAGGCACAGACTCCGACTAAACATTCCACAATTGTCGTCGGTTGCTCCCCGCACCGCATCACATTTCCTTTCTGGGGCGCACACTCTCGCTTAGGTAAGCGCATTCAAAGTGCCCATAAGTTCCTTGTCCCAAACCACTCCGTCTCCCCATCGTCCCCTCCGCCGTCCTCCCGCCGCCGACGCCCCGCCCCTTGCCATCCACCACCATCGGCAACGATCACCAAGAGATCCGGAACCCGCCCCACGACGCCTCAAACGACTACACATCCGAGAAATGGAACGGTGCGTGAAACACTCGAGGGTTGTGGCGAGGGTCTCGTCCTGACTCGCCTTGAAGTTATGCGAAGATTGAGAAAGTCGGTGAGTGCGCGGTGCCGGGAACGAACGTGTGCGATGACGGCGAGGTTTACTGAGTGGCTGGCAAACAGGCGAGGGTAAGATTTCCATTCCCTCTACCATCGTCGTGCTCGATGTCTTACCGTATGCCTTCGCATGCCCTTGGCTGAATCAGGTACCTATGGAGTCGTCTACAAGGCCCGGGATATCAACACGAACAGGATTGTCGCCATGAAGAAGATCAGGTTAGAGGCCGAAGACGAAGGCGTGCCCAGCACTGCGATCCGGGAAATCAGCCTGCTCAAAGAACTCAAGGACGAGCATGTAGTCACGTAAGCATCCGCAGATATCATTCTCCGTCTTCTTCCCCCTCCCTTCTGCCTCGTTGTGCGGCCCTAGATCGCGTCGTGGGTGTCGGACCTTGAGCTTGATTACTGACGATGTCCTGTCGTCACACTCCCAGGCTTTTTGATATCGTGCACGCGGATCAAAAGCTGTATCTGGTGTTCGAGTTCCTCGACGTCGACCTCAAGCGGTACATGGAGAACGGCAACAAGGCGGGTCGTCCCATCACCCCGGAGATCGTCAAGGTGAGTATGCCCTTGCCCAAAAGTGCTCTGGTCGGGAAATGGTTTTCCGCGCGTGTCCTCGCAGAAAGACGCGTGGTTTACGCGTGAGACAATCGTTTGTCGCGTCGCGACGCGTCCGAGCAACTGTCATTCCCTGTCCAGAGTACTCCATCACCCAGGTCACGTGACCTATTCCTCCGAGCATGCACCCTACATGCGCTGTCCATGAGTCTGTTGTGTCCCGCGGACATCACTGACACACAGCGCAGAAATTTACCCACCAGTTGACATCCGGGCTGCTTTACTGCCACTCGCATCGCATCCTTCATCGCGATCTCAAACCGCAAAATCTTATGATCAGTAAAGATGAGAATCTCAAACTCGCCGATTTCGGCCTTGCACGCGCGTTCGGCATTCCCATGAGGACCTACACGCACGAGGTAAGTGTGGCATGTCTATTCTTCTCTCGAACGCGTCCGTTCATGTTCCGTCTTCGGTAGGTTGTGACGCTGTGGTACCGCGCTCCAGAAGTCCTCCTCGGATCGCGCCACTACTCAACAGCAATCGACATGTGGTCTGTGGGCTGCATCTTCGCGGAGATGTGCATGCGTGGCCACCCGCTCTTCCCTGGAGACTCTGAGATCGACCAGATCTTCAAGATATTCAGGTAACATCTAGTCTGCCATGAGCTAGTCCGCGGAGCTGACGTAGACCGACCTGCGTAGGGTACTCGGGACTCCGAACGAGGAGATCTGGCCTGGCGTATCTCAGCTGCCCGACTACAAGCCGTCTTTCCCTCACTGGTCACGACAAGACTTGCGCGACCACGTTCCATCACTAAGCCCGGAGGGACTCGACCTGCTCGAGGTAATGCTTATGCAGACACTCGTCCTCGTCTATCTGCTGACACCTTCGAACAGCTCATGTTGACGTACGATACTGCCAAGCGTATCTCCGGTAAGCATGCCACATGTATATGCATCGCGCTCTCGCTGAACCATGCTCCTCCCACAGCGAAACGCACAATGCACCACCCCTACTTCGCCGACTACGTGCCCAACTAGCCCGCTCCCCACTCGCTCTGCCGCCTCCTCACTGTCCCACGCTCTTCGCTCATCCTCGTCACGACTGTTGTGTTCCTCCCGTCTTCCGTCTATGCATCACGATCGCTCCCTCGCATACGCATTCTGAATCCCACTTGTTCGTCACCGTTACCACTACAGATACAGATACATACACCCGTACACTACCCTGTATTGCCCCCGCCGCTTGCGCGCTTTGTGTTTCATACCTGCCTGTGTCCCGGTCCCGGTCCCCCCGCTCGTCCGCACCTTCGTCGAGTCCCCCCTTCGCTGTCTTCTAGTTGGTGATATATCGTGTGGCCCCCCTTGCAACCGTAGCCCCCGCCCGCGCGCAGTCGCGCCTCGACCGTGCCGGCATAATTTGTATCGATTTGGCCCGTACCCCAGTGTCCCCGAGGGACAATATATCAATCGCAATGTTTGAGCTTTGACTGGTTTGCCTATGCGTTCCATGCCGCCAAATGCTCGGAGGCTGGAGCAAGGCGGGTCGTGCAAGACGAGTCGGATCCTCGAGGATCAGACTTTCCAATGAACGAAGGGTGCCATTATCTCACACGATGGAATTACTGGTACACAACCCGAATCAGGGTACCAAGGGGCTGAATGAGACGAAGGAGGGTAACTGTCCACGAAAGGATGGAGCCAAGGAGGGGCGAGTACGTTGGTCTGACTAGGAGGTAAGGAATGGAATGTCCACAACCGCACTCGGACAAGAAAGGAGGTAGCTTCATATACACCACGTCGCAGCCACGAGAAGAGGTCCTTAGCACGCCACAGCACGAGGAGAGGGGGGTATCTTGCTGCCGCGCCCATTCTCCACATCCGCGCTCCCCGCACATGCACGCCCCCACATCTAGATGGGGCCCAAGCCCGGGAGCGTGAAGTCGGGGAAGTCGGGCCAGCTGCCGAGCGCGCCGGGGTCGCCGCCGATGCGGACCCAGTTCGAGTGCGAGGGCGTCGGCCCGTCGAGCACGAACAGCTGGAACCAGCCGGGCGGCGAGACGAACGCGTTCGGCGGCGCGGTGACCGTGCACGTGTTGCCGGCGCAGGTGAACTCGGGGAAGAGCGTGCGCATGCCCATGGAGTTTCCTGGGGAGCGGAAGTCAGTGCGTGTCCACGCGGGGCGTAGGAGAGCGCGGAAGGGTGACTCACCATGCTAGAGAGAGAGGAGAGAAGGGGAGGGAAGTCAGTATCGGAGACACGCTTGGACAGAAGGCAGGGACGAACCGTGCTGGCCGTTGCTGGAGAAGGGAGAAATGTCAGAAGGAAGCCCTGCAGTACAGCACAATTCCCGGTACGCACCGGCGATCAGGGAGACCCGCATGGTGTCCGTGGTCCCTTGGGGCAGGTTGACGTGGATCGTGTACTGCTGGCCATAGTTCCAGTCGTTCTCGTCGACAGTGAAGCTGGGCTGCGTGCGGCCATCTGTCAAGTACGGCGGGATGTAGACCTCGACCCGCGTCTCCTCCGGGAATCCCGGCGTCTGGGGGTCGCTTCCGGAGATGAGCACCCGACCGTCCGGAAGGAGCTGTCCACCACCATGTCAGTTTGAGTGGAACTAGATGGGGGAGGGACGCCACATACCGTCGCCTCTGAGTGGTACAGGCGGGCCACGATCGTGGTGTTGAGGATCGAGATGCGGGAGCCGACGGGCTGAGAGGGGTCGTAGAGCAGCGCTTGGAAGTTGGGGTCGGTTGCGAGGCCGAATCCAGCAACACCCTGCTGGGCGCCGTTCACGATGAGGAAGGTGCCATCCGGCAGTGCTGTTTCGATGGGTCAGTCAAACCATGCACGATAGATGTACGGCGAGTACTGACCGGACTGTGATACACAGAAGCATCAGTGATCAGTATCGCACTTCTGTCCATGACTTCGGGCGACTTACCATGCAAGTCATGACGCGCTTAGAGGGCTTCGATGCGAAAGAACGTGAGCATGGTATGGATGCGACGCGCTCAGCAACTCACCATTCTCTCCAGAACCCACTTGGGCTCTTCTGCCTCCGGTTGGATGCTGACGCAGTTGTCCAACGCAATGCCGAAGTTCGAGCCGCCGCAGACGAGCACCGTGACCGGGTCGGTGTACGGCGCATGCTGCGGGAACAGCACCGCAGTGCCTTCGAGGGGGTAAGTGCGGCCGGCAAGGAAGCTCGTGACGGAGCCGGGCATGTTGGGCAGTGTCTTGATGGTATCGAACGTCACCGGGTTGAGAATCCGGGCTTCGTTGTAGTATCCTGGGCGCCCGCAGTGGGAGTCAGCATCCGCGCGCGGGCCGTAGGTTCTGTCATGGTGGACGCACCGACGAAGATGTTGCCGCTCGGAAGCATGTGCAGGAAGGGGTACAGGTTGTTAGGGTCCGTGCGGTTCAGCCAGTCCATGAATAGGAAGGTCGGGCCTCCCGCTGGGGTAGGCAGAATCTCCAAAGTAGGCTCAGGCGCCCCGTTGCTGCCTACTTCACCACCGACAACCAACACACTGCCGTTGGACATCACGAGCGAGGCCGGGTACCAGCGGCCTCTCTGCAGATGTCGATGAGAAACGACGATCAGCTGAAGAAGTCAGGACGTACCTGCAGCTTGAGCTCCTGGAAGTTCTCTTCCCAGTCGTTCGTGCCGTTGACACCGGCGCTCCCGTCAGGCGTGTACAGACGAACACCGAAGGTACTGTCAAGCGACCAACCGCCGACCACGAGCTGTCGCCCCTTCCTGTCAGGAAGGACCAGTCCAGCTGAACAGAAGACATCCGACTTGACGTGCATCGTGCGCCACGTCTTCTCGAAGTCGTTCACCAAGCTCAAGTCAAGTTCGTATGCGCCGGTGGAGTTGGTGAACTCGCTAGTGCCGAACTTCTCAACGAATGTGACCTTGTTGTTGATGCCGAGCGTGACGATGAGGGGAACGACCACACCGGGAACGAAGAACTAGATAGGACGGAGTCGCTTTAGGGGATCGGCATGTGGGGTGATTCGATGAACTGACCTCGTAGCGTCCAGTGTTCTCCGGAGTGTGCCAATCGTTCATGACTCCACTCCACTCGTAGAGCTGCCGGGGTGTTGGTGCTGGGATTGTCCAAATGGAAGCGCACTCACCTGCAACCGAGCTTCTCCGCCGCAAAGGTGGATGGGGTCTCCAGAACAGGCGATGTTGCACAGAGAGGGGTCCGCGAATCCAGGGCTGTTGTTCTGGACATCCGTGATGTCACCGCACCCTGTTTCACGCTAAGTTGCTGTATAAATGCCAGGATGTAGAGGGGCTCACAGCATTCATCGCCGAACTCGGCACCAGCAGCAGGGTATCCGAACGCGGCGCACGTGTTGAGACATGCCTCGATGGTGTTGTTCGTCGTGAAAATGTTCTGGTAGGGGAACACGCGAGCGCCATCAGGTTCCCTGAAGCCGTAGTGGTCAGTATGATCGCGGGCAACAGTACACAGGTGGGGCGCACTGGAGACAGCCCTTGTATTCCCATAGACCTAAGCATGGCAACGTAAGCGGACCTTTCAATGTGAAGGGAAGAGAAGGCCCGGAAGGACGAACCTGGGAGACTGCTGTTCAGGGGAGTGGGAACGGGCAAGGCCGTTACGTTCCCGGTGGAAGTGTAGACCTAGAACGCCGCCGGAATGAGTACGCCATCTCGGAGATATCACTTTCAAGATCCGCACCGAGAGGCGATTGGGCCCTCCGCAGGCTTCGCTATAGACGGCATCAGCTCATCCATGACCGAAACGGGTGACTGTTGCTCACGTCGAGTTCCCTCCACATGCCATGTTGCAGGTGTCCTCGTCGCCAGGAACCGCGCCATCGATCAGCGTATCACCACAGACTGCGAAGGGGTGATTGGTAGGAGGACGGAGCTATGTCGTGGGTGGCACTCACAGCACTGAACGCCGAACTCTAGACCGGCCAAGGTGAAGTGCTGAGCCTTGCAGGACGCGATGCAGGACTCGACCGTTACTGTCTGGTCATCTGGCAGCTGAGTTGCCATAATGCGGCCGAAGGCGTTGTCCCTGGCCGGCGGCTGTCAGCTGCAGCACACCGCCATGATGCGTCCCATACTCACACGAAGCATGCCGCGTACGTCCAAGGTGCTGGCAGGCCTGTTTTCACCGGAGCGACGTCGATGGGAAGGCCACCTCCGCCTCCGCCACCGCCGCCGCCTTGGTTGGGAGGGCCAGGGAGGGTACCCGTGAAGTTGTAGACCTGAGAGTGCCTAGTTATGGCTAGGCCGAGTGTCTTTTTTAACTCTCGCTCACATTTAGACGATTGGGGCCGCCACAGAACTCTGAGCTATTTCCGCTGCAGGCCATGTTACAGTCCGCCAATGGCGTAGGCGCGCCGTCGTTCCGTATAGCCGTGTCGCAGACTGAAGCATGTAAGTGGCATTGTGCAACCGACGGTGGGATGTGCTTACAGCATTGGGTTGCAAACTCCATTCCCGCAATAGGGAAGTTGTCGTTGAAGCAGGCTTGCGTGCATCCTTCCACCGTGAACGGACCGGGCACATTAACGCCGACAGAAAGAGCGCGCGCATTGACCGAGTCACTGATACCCGTGTCAGGTCCATGTCTATCAGGAAGAGAACGTCCACTCTACCTGAAGCATCCAAGAGACTGCCATTGGCCGACAGAAGGTACCGTAACCGGAGGAGGGGGCGGAGCCACTCCGTCCCAGTAGACGCTCAGCCTGTCTGTTAGGACTCAAGTCAGACATCGGGCGAAGCGTAAGGGCATCTCCACACTCACTTCCCGCTCCGCAGATCTCAGAGGCATCCCCTGTGCAGGCGAAGTTGCAGTCCGACTCGGTAGCATTCGTGCCCCCGTTGGCAATCTCGTTACCGCACCCTGCGGAAACAGCCGCGGTGAGCGCGTGCCTTCGACAAGCTCGTGGGCATCGAAGCGCGATCACGTACAACATTCTTGGGCGAACTCGAGCCCTGCGAAGTTGAAGTTCTGCGCCGAGCAGAACGAGACGCACGACTCGACGGTCATGCCCGTCGTGTTGACGAAATTGGCGCTGCCGAGGCTCCGGGCACCTTGATCACTGTGGGGGTGGGCGCTGAGCGTCTCGCGCAACAGCCGCTGAACCAGGATTGACGCACGTAAAGCATCCAAGGAATGTAAAGTTTGTGCCCGGGATGTCGGGGGCAGCGGGTGCTTGGCGCACGCGGACCATGGATCCATGGGTGACCTGCAAGACGTCAGCGCGAGCGCAGCACAGTGAGGGATGTGGAATACAGACGTAAGGGAAGGACAGTGCGAGCACTGCGAGTGAGGCGGAGAGCGTAGCCATCCTCAGCACGCCGAACGGGATCAGGGTGCTGTGGTGAGCACAACGGATGCGCCACGAGTTTATGTAGGGCCGCACGAGCCGCTCAAGCAGCAGCAACTGGGTCACTCATCGCGGTGATTATGTCACAAGATGCGGCGGTCAGGTCTCCCCAGAACGAATTGCGCGCGGCATGGGCGACGCCGATGGTTCGATCCGGACCAGAGCTAGCGAACCGCAGGAACCTTGCCCAGCCAAAAATGTCCAGGCGCGTCCCGGGCGCGCAGGAGCGCCGCCTTCTTCTCGGCACGTACTTCCACCTGCCCGGGGGCCTAACCATACATAGGGGAGAACCCCACCATCAGCTGTGCTCAGCACGCGGGTATGCGCCTGCAGGAACAGCGTCAAATCGATGGTCAGAATCTGACAGTGTCATCAAGCACCCTGCCAGTTCACTACGCGCAACCTTCCACTCATCGGGACTGTCTGTCGCGTCCGCTCGATCATCTTGACACATCGATACAACTGTTCGGACAGACGCACGAACAGTAGTATCATCTGCGGCGTTTCGTGTACCATAGAGGATGCGATCCAGGGCGGCGGCGACCTGTGAATTTCGCATGCGCAGCGAGACTCGCAAGCCACTGCTGTACGCCGCTCGGTCCTCGGGTCGGGCGAAGAAACAGCAAGTCCGCGATGTGAATTCCCACCGAGCGTCAATTGTCCAGGAACGTGGTAACCCGAGATGGATATCACTCAGATCCTCCATCTCGCAAGGGCCGGCAGCGGCGGTGCGCCCCTCGCCCTTCATACACGTCGTGGCACAGTCGAGGGCGCGGTCGGCCTGATGGAACACTACGGTTGCCATACAGGGCATCGCGCGTATCCTGTAGGCCATAGAGGGAACTGAGCGGCATGCGCGGAGGATGCCCCACTGCTTCGGAATGGCTCCGCCGCCCCTGCTCTCCTGACAGATAATGAACTGTGCCTTCCCACGGATCGTGCTCGGTTCCAATACAGGCGGACAGCGCACCGGTTTGGTTGTCGGCCAAGCTCACGCACCCTCGCGCTGCGCCAGGAAAGGCCGGCGCCTGGCCGTCTCGAGCCCCGAGCAGTCCGCCGATGGCACGTCGGCGGGCGAAAGACGGCGGGGAAGCACATGTCGGCAGGACGGTTCGCGGCCCTTCGACTGTATTGGCGGTCGGGGTGCCCTGACGGGGCTGTCGGCGGCAGCGGGCGGTAGGTGGAATCAGACACGGCCGGGTGGGGCGAGTCGCGGCCGGCAATCGTCGGGCTTTCTTCGATCTGCGCTGGGAAGGGCGGCATGAGAAAGCGCTGGCGAGCGAAGGCGTCTTCACGATACGTTGCCTCCCATCGCGGACACGGCCGCCAAATCCGTCGCCGGCCTCTCTTGATCGAAGCGGACGCCCGCAGCCAGCAGTAGGGATGTATGAATGCGACCGCGTGTTCCGGACATCCTGGACGTCGGCGTTGGACTCTCGACTGTGTGGACGAGGCACCGTATCAAATCACAATGTCAAGAGCGAAAACCCGACGTGATGTTCAATCTGGTTGGGACGTACCTTGGCAGGCCCGGTGTAGTCTAGTCCAGCCGCGCAGAGTACGCGGGGCCCCGGACTGCGATGACCATGCGGTCGCGCTGTGCGGCTTGGGAGGATGCGCGCAACGTCTAATAACTATGAGGAGTTGGACGCCATGCGAACCAATAAGTTCCCTTCAGTTGTCGAGACACTATAGCATATGGTTTAGTAGCAATAACGGCGACATTTGGACCTTCAATGTTGCTCTCTTCGCGCCAGGGGATAGAAGAGTTGCACAGAGGCCAAATGCTGTGTGTACTCCGGCGAGAACGTCGGGCCTTCATTATGATGCAGGAACACCCAGGCTCACCCCGGTGGATTGAGGATCGTAAATATGGTATGTCGGTCCAAACACGACGTCCATTAGAGTCGGGTGACAGAGCACAGAGCCGCCGTCCCTGAAAGAACGACGCTGCTCGTCCAGAAGAGGATGTTGGCTTTTGCCTCCCTGGTGTATGCGATCAGTCGGACGAGCGCGTCAGGGACAACGAAAGGACTGTAGGAAGATCGTATCCTCACTTCGTGTGTGGTGACCCAGGTGTCGTGACTTGCTGCGTCGCCGATCCGGTTGGCCTGAAGACGCTGAAGTATCCGGAAACGTCGCTTTGAACGCTCTTCCCCCGCGAGCGGAATGCAAAGAACGATCTCCGAGCGACCTCGACTGGTCCAGAGGGTACCATCCTTGACATTCAGGATCTATCATGTCTCTCAGGCCGTAGCGGCAAGATCATATTGTTGGACTTCGTCCGAGAGAAATATCTCACCGGACAAGGGGGCCGTTGTTGTCGGTGCGTTTCTCTGCACGGAGGTACCGCCGGAAAAGACGCGACAGGCACGAGCGGATCATGACCGGGAATACGGTCGCCTAGAATGCCACAGGGGCGCGGAATGTAGGTCGGCGAGCGCATCGCGTGGTGCAGCTGCATGGGCGGACCGCTCTAAACACTACGATCGCATTGGGCGTTGTTGGGCTGAGTGCAGACTCACCTCGGCGGCTCCAGCACGTCAATTGAGCGCTGAGCGCGTTAACCTAGTCTCTGCGCCTCGCGGTCCATGCGGATTTACGGAGGACGATGGCGACCGTATTTTGAGTAAGCAGATGAGGAGCAATCTGACCATCTCTGTTGTTCTGTGCACAGTAATGTGACATGTCGTCGCGCGGGAAGCCGTGAAGACACAGCAAAAAGTCGACAGTTAGCAGATGAGCTAGCATGACTGTTGAGTACGTACCAACAGTACTACAAACGTGTGTGATATGGTGATACGGACCATGTTGGCGTCTGAAACGGCTGCCCTGTGCAGCTTGACAGGAACCCCACACGCCCTCGACTGAATGTTGCAGGCGTTCACCGGTAACAACGCAGGACCCCACGCTAACCATCCCGCACCATGTAGAGAGAGAGATCGTAGTACAATGCCCTCACTGGGTATGTAGCCGGTTGCGGCAGAGCCATGATCTTGGGTCTACCACGAGCTACCATGATATGAGCAACAGCCATATGGGTGTTTGCACCCCTCCGCTCAATCCTAGCTGCCTGGACTTCTAGCTGTTGACATGAGTCTCGCCGTGACCTTGAACACGTCTCTAGAGATACGTACCCGGCCCTCGGAATTCAATAATACTATTCCCGCACCGGCCTCAGCTTTGATGAGGTCTGGGCGATTCACGTTGTGATCATTCCAGACAGTTTGAGGATGAATCGATAGACGAGTGCTTTCTTGACACTGTGTACAGATGCTACATTGCTGCGAACGAGGTGTTGAAAGGCCCACTGCCAGTTACGAGATGAACAGGTTCGAGGTGAGTGCAGAGACGACGATCATCGAGCGGAAGCTGGGGTTGAAGCAGCGAGACAACATGATTTGTTTACGAGCCGAGAGAAAAGCATAGATTCTATTGCTTACCGACCGTCTCCAAGCATTCGTGGTGTAGCGGTAACATTGGGTCTTCCCATGGCCTAGCTCCGGGTTCGACTCCCGGCGGATGCATTTTTCCCATCTCTGGCGACCGGCGGATGCATTTCCCATCTCTGGCGAGTAGGGTACAAACACTACGATTCTTCTCCCATCTTCATGCGCCAAGTCACCTCGCAACCACATGGTACGTACCAGTATGTTCTCGTGTAGTGGGTTATGATGTGTGCAGACTCTGGTCACTCAACGGGAGCTTCGGCGCACAACAATGCACATACTAACTACTGGAGCTACCGGTATAGATCTGAGGTTGCGGGGACTCTTGTCGTAGACTTGAGACTACTACTTTGAATTCCAAGCAATTGCACTTGAGTATGTTCTCTTACAAGAAGCGATGTATAGGTGTTATACTGACTACCTGACCAGCCGGCTCAGACAAAAACGCGTACCACCCACAGTCTGGCAGTCTGAGCCAGTGGATAGCCTCGAGGTCCGAGTTATGCTATCGACTCCGGTATTCCGCCTTTTGAGCAGTGGTCCCTGAGCCAAATATTCAGTCGAATTTGGTCAGCGCAGCCTCTATCCATATCCGCGCTCACGTTGCCGCCGATGCAATTAGACTTCACTCAGTGAAACACCGTCGTCACGTCCCTCCCATCCCCGTGTGTCCAAGAATCGCGGTAGAATGCACCCGCTGTGGTAAACCCAATACAGTGTTCGCTTTGCCCATTCCCTCTCCCCTAACATTCTTTCGTAGAACATACTAATACCCATGGATGTATGGGCAAGTATAGAGTTCACGGTACTGTGCGCGGTATGTCGCATGAAACTAGAAGATGCCGCTTCGTACTGATGCCCAGCTGAACGGCCAGAGCAAACCCGCCCGCATCAATTAGACCAAGCAGTCCCATTGCAGGAGCACTCAAACACTCGACAAATTCCGAGTCGGCTGCTCTCTCCCGACCGGTACATTCTCTTAGTTGAGAACGTACCAGTCCCGAAGGTGCGTCGGTACCTACACGCCCAGATGGCCTATATATCCAGACAATTTCACGCGAGGGATATATCTGTCGAGTTCGGGGCGGTGTGCTGGCCGATCTCCAGCCTCTAATGCCCGTAGATACATGTGACAAACTCGGTATGGTATCCTGCAGGAAATATCGTCAGATATCCTGCTGCGGACATCAGTTCATAATATGCGTCGAGACCCCTGCGATATTTTCTCGGCCCAGACGCCCGAGCGTATCGGGTAGGACAAATCTGGGTTCTGCTCGAAACTGGGCTGCAGGTCTGGGTGAATCCATCCTACGAATGTATTGCTATGAGGCCACAGTGCGTCGTCAGTACATAGATAAACACTATAGAAGATGTCGAGTACTAGTAGGTACGGTGCGGCAACAGCGACAAGCCTTGACAGCACAGCGACTGTCAGTATGGAACCAGGGGAGGAGGTGGAACTGATGTCGAGTAACTGGGCAAGTATGCAACCACAGACTCACCTTAAGTGCTGCATGCTGTACCTACTGACAGGAACATAGGGATGCGACGATGTTACTGGGTACAACAGCTGTGATGACGAGGTTCAGCAGAGACAGGCACACCACATACTGATTTGCTCACCTGGCTACTGTCGTAGAGTCACGGTGAGAGAGCAAGCAAGTTACGGCGAAGAGACATAGCAGGTGTGGAGGAAGGCGGGCGGCGAGCAGTGGGGGTGGTGGTGGTGGTGGTAGTGGGGAGAGGTGGCCGGTCAATTGCCGCTCGACTGGGAGAAATCGTGAAGTTCGTAGCGCCGGCGTGTGGCGCTCGTAGCAGCGCTTGTTCAAGTGGCTGCCCTTGCCTTCAAGCTTCAGGTTTCGAGCTTCAAATCTCAGAGCTACAAGCGTGAAGTAGAGTCTGACTCCGATTCTATCTAAATGCTTCAACGCGATTGAATGTCCCTCAACTTATGCATGCTTATGAAGTTGATTAGTGGGTCAAAAGTCAATGACACAAATTAGCCTTGTCTTGAACAAGTACTGTACATTGTACTCGACTCCAACGACTGCTTCTGAGAGTGTCGACTGACACTTATCCAAGTCGTAGTTGTTGTAACCGCAAAGGGTAACGTGATCTACATATCTGCCGCATTCCTTTGAATTCTCCTGCAGGTATCCGCGCCGAACTCGGTAAGATAATCGCGGGAAAAACACTCATCGTGCTTGGCCAGAGAGCCGCCGAATAGAGCTCCGACAAGCGGCTGGTCTTTGGCGCGAAATATCCGCCGGAGACCAGCGGCGGAGAACCGGTGGGCATCGGCTCTCAAATGTTGAGGCAATCACCGGTCGACACCGGTGCGACATCTGTTGAAACTCCTATAATATTGGCTTTCGAAATATCGCTCAAATCCCAAGGTGAACTGGCCGTGTAGCTGGCACACGGTGGCCGCGCTAACTCCGTCCCTATCTCTCGGATATGTATACCACTCAACACAACGCGCACAAACAAATTACATCGCTGTCGACACAGCGAGGCACCGGGATGACGCAGCCGAGAGCAGGCACTGCCGCCCGAGAAGCCGTCGTACGTCGACCTCCTCGGTATTCTGTCCACGTTACATCACTATGACGCGCAGCTTCTAGGTACGAGGTACCGGAATCCCTTGTGCTCGGGATGGGGGTGAGCACTTCTGTTCGGTTTGCGGTGCAGACTGTCTGGCAGATCTATCTTCACCTCGACGGAATCCATGGCTACATACTGCCTACGAAGCCTGTCCTAGCATTCGCACATGAGCACATGGGAGCGGCGGTTGCGAGCCAGCAGTTGCATTGCCATACGAGGCGTTCGCTCATCTTTCGTTCTGCACTGCAGTTCATGAACGCATCGCTGGAACGGGTGCATTATATCATATAGACGCAATTAACCGAGGCTACAACGACACCATCTATCGCTAACCAGGAACCCGGAAGTATGCATATAGAACCCGACGAACACACATGCCCTGACAGTGTCCGAACCAAAGCAATCCAATCCAGTGAGACGGACCGCGGCCAACCCGCGGCGCACACGCGGTCAGCACAGCTCCCACATCTTGACCGAGTCGACGACCAACGCCCGGTCCTCGACGTTCTCCGGCCACGTCGCATACCAGTCGTCCTGCGCCTTCGCAAAGTCGCGCATTGCGGCTACAAACACCTATTAGCATCGCAGTTCGACAACCCGACATGGCAGTCACAAAGCACTCACTGAGCGATCCGTCCAGCCACGGCTTTCCCCCCTTTCCGTCGGGGAACCACCCGTTCGTGCCGCCGACGGCGACGTTCATGATGAGGTAGAACGGCTGGTCGAACGGCGCGACGTTCCGCGTCCCGTGCGCCCACGGGTTCGGCGTCTCGATGAACTGCGAGCCGTTCGCGACGACGGCCGGGAAGTCGCCGCGGTCGAAGAACGGCTCGTCGAACTTGAGCATGAGCATGTACGTCAGGCGCGAGTCGACGTAGATCCGGACGAACTGCGGGCTCCACTCGAGCGCGTACGTGTGGAAGCCGTCCGCGAACGTCTTGCGCCGGTTCGTCCACCACCCGAACGTCTTGCTCACCCCGTTCAGCCACGAGAACGGGCCCCAGTTGAGCGAGCCGCGCACGTAGTCGATTCCCCTGCGAACGACGATGCCGGTCAGATATCTGCTAGAACCTGGGGCGCGGAAGAGAAGCAGACGAAACACTCACTGTGCTGGGTAGTCGACGCCGTTCCCGCGTGCCTCCATGATGTCGATCTCGCCCGACGCGGGCCACGGGCCATACGTGTCGTCGACGGGCAGCATCCACAGCGCTGGCCACAGCCAGTCGCCCCTCGGGAGCTTCGCGGAGATCTCGACGCGGCCGTACTTGATCGAATACGGCTGGCGCGTGTGCACGCGCGCGCTCATGACTGGGGGGATGACCGTCCCGAGCGTCTCGTTCGAGACCGCGCCGCAGGAGGTGGTGTTCGCGTCCGTGCAGCCGGTGAGGTTGAAGGTGTGCCCGTTGAAGAGGCTGTTGTACCCGATCACGTCCGAGGTGAGCGTCGGCACGAGGTAGAGCCGCCCGTCGCGCACAAAGGAGTTGTTCTCGGACGCGGTCGTCATCTCGAACTCGCCGTTCCTACCCAGAGCAAGCGTGTCAGCAACACATCCAAGATCTGTTGGCATAGGGCTCGCAAGGAGAGCAGTGCAAAAGACACGCACCCAAATCCGCTCATGCTGACCTCGCGCATCCACACGTTCTCCGTGTCGAACGTGTCAAAGTTGTCCTCCATGACGAGGCATACCTTGCCGAGGAGCGGTGTCTGCACGTACGCAAAGTAGCAGCGGATCGCGCTCGCCGCGACGCCGAGGAAGGCGACGAAGTAGACGATCCAGTACGAGAGCGTCGCCGTCCGGTCCTTGTCCGACAGCCACGGCTTCTCGATCGCGCCCGTGAGCATCGACGTGCGCATGCGCCTCCGCGCGCGTGCGGGGAGAGACATGTGGGAGGAGGTCGCTGTCGTGATCTCGTGGAGCGTGCTGCGGCGGAGGGGACGCGGGGGCATGAAGGAGCTACGCGCCGGAGAGCGCGTCGACGACGACCCTCTCCCATCGGACCCTGCGTCGCTACGGGGCTGCTCGTGGATGTCGGAGGATGTCTGGCGGAGAGCGGACTGTACGGACACGCGGCTGTCGACCCGGCGGTACGCGGGCTGCTCCGAGAAGAACGCGCTTCCGCTGAAGCTGATGATGCTCGCTGGAGCGGGAGTGGACGGGACGGAACGATCGGGTGTGGTGAACGGGTCGCGGGAGACTTCGCTGGCTCCGTCGGAGGATCCATGATGGTCGTGAGCGAAGGACGCGGGCGCTGGCGTATCATTGACGGACGCCGAGGACCCGCGCCTTGTAGATGGTCTGGACATAGATGAGGAAGACGACTGGGGAGCAGGCATGGTGGAGAGGGGATTTGAGCGAGGACCGGTCACTGGAGTCCGAACGCGCTCTGCAGACGTACTATATAACGTCGTGAATAGAAGGACGGCGTGAGCGTACCGCCCGGTGATCGATTCCGGCCCCACGAGGATACGGCGAGATTATCTTTTAATGGCTAGAATCCACAATACTGTCACAGAGTGTCGACCGACCGCCTCGGGACAAACAACAGTTGACGGCGTGGTGGGATCTCGAACGGGCCGCCAGCTCGGGCATCCGAGCGCTTCGCATGCTGTCATAGCAAGTCTGGCGTAACCTATTGCATGCCGATCAGCCACCAGATACTGCATGGGTTTACTTAACACGTGTCTGGGGCGAGGTACTGGCAGTCTCGGAGAAGAGGCAGCCACGCAGCGTGCTTTCCCGCTAGCCTGGAAACAGAAGAAGCAAACGGGATGATTCCGCGTGGGCTATCTAGGGCGGCATGGCCGGCGGCAGTGATGCAGTATACGCCGGATATGATGGTCGAGCGGTACGGTACCAACGCGGCATTCGTTGACATCCGGCGGGGGCACAGCTCCAAGAAGCAGTCAAAGGATGCTTGGTCGTTTAGATTGGAGGTGATGTGCTGCGCGGCGCGCAATATGCCATGAAGACGGCTGCGCACTGCCTCGGATCGCGAGATGGCATTTTTCATGACCCTGGCAGCGCGGCTGTCATATTATCTCTGCACAGCCCGGGTACGCGAATTATCACGTATACCCTGTCCATAAGAGATACGTACCAGAATATCGAAGATCCACGTACCCGCCCCGCAACTCGGGGTGCATGTTAATGCTCAACGTGGCGTGCAACAGCCAGCACGACGGTAAAGTCGCTGGCCGTTCGGCATGGCGGGGCCAAGGTGGGCGCGACCGCGCGCATCAACCTTACGAAGGCGGGGTCCTCGCGCTGTCGTGGTAAACAGTTGTCACGATCCAAGCACGGTGACTCGTTTTCCCTATAAGTTCGCTTCAGGTCGATAACCATGGGGTTGAGCAATCTGTACTCACTGTCGAACCCTTCGCAAAGAAGTGAGATAGTCAATTTGACGTGGCAGCGCCGACGTTGCGCCCCGAAACATGCACAAGGGACACGCGGGGACTTTAACATGAGAAGGGCGTCCAGGGAAGGAAGCCTAGGCTCCTGCGGGTGAACAACATACGAGAGAGAAGATGACGTGCAGCAGGGTCCTCACACGAGAGAGGCGCGCAACGGCGTGAGCGAGCGATATTTCCCACCAATCATGAGACTTTTGTTGTCGTCATCTCGCGCTTCGGGCGACGAGATTTCCCCGTTCATCCACAAGTCTCAAGGATGGAGTTATTTCAGGAGAGAGGTAGCGTCAAGGTAGTGAATGCTGGTCCCTGACGGAGGCCCGCGGAGAGACGACAGATTTACAAGGTTTGCGGGCGGTGCAAATAGAAGTCACTCACAGCTAAGACCATCGTTCCTTGGCCGTGGCATGAGAGACATGAATCGGAGGACTGGTGTCTCCGCTCGCAGAAGCCGAGGACGGGTCGGCTAGAAAAAGGTATTGCCCAACGCTTGTACGGCATGCATTGCGCTTCACGTAGACATACTTCACGCGGTATGATACTGGTTTGAACAGTGAGTAGGAGCGAATTTCGGCGTCATAACACGGAGCAGCATGGACGCGCACGACCTCAGACCGTCGTGGTGGTGGTCGATGGTCAACGTTGGGGCAGCCGCGGACGCCAGGTCCGGTACTACCGGGAGGCGGTCCGTAGTGCCGTTGGTCCAAAAAAGGCAAACCTCAGAATGGTTCGTCTCCGCTCATTCGACGGTGTACACCATTCGCCTTGGACCATCGTGTGGTTTCCACTGATGAAACGTGCAGTATTCTGGGAGCTCGGATATCGTAAAGGTAAGCTGTTGGCGGCGTAGCTAGTAGAGGAGGCTGATACGAAGATACGTACTTGCCAGGCGAACGTATATGGGAAATTGCCCCCCAATTTGCGCATGACCATTCACACTAGTTTCTGCTGGTCACGCTAAGAGGCAACACATCTAGAACTCACGCAAGTTCAAGCAGCTGGCATGAGAGTTGAGCTATGATACAGAGACGCTGCAGTGAGTCAAGCTTCCGACATATTGATTGATCATAATACGACTTCTCATCGATGCTCCCCATCTCTCGGCCCTTCCCCGAAGTAGACTGCGTGAACAGGAAGCCTGGCAGCTTACGCTCGCTCATTTGTCCACATTTCCTCCGCGTCAAGCGTTCTGCCTTCATCTCAGCCCAACTCAACGAGACCTGCTCAGCTGCCAGTATTCCTTTCTTTGGACCGTCAGGGCCCCCCACAACCGCCCATTGATCCCCGCTCCTCGGGCGAAGCTCTCGCCACAAGAAGCAGGAGAACTCATGAACCCGTGCCAGTACGCCGGCTGCTACCGACAGACAAGCATTAGTCTACCCTTGAACACCCACGCTCCCGTGGCCTGGCGCCCTCTGACGCGCCGTACACACGGTACAGCCCGCTCAGATCTTTCTGGGCGCGATTAGCGCGAGCACCACGATTAGAGGAAGGTGCGTGTCCCCAAGCTCCCCACTTAGACCGCACCGCGTAAGCTTTGAACGAACTCAGTGATCGATGCCGGCAACTGGGCCCCGAGCTCGAGGCCCGGTCGCACCCAGCTGGCCCCGCTGCACGACCTCATGTCGCTCGCCAGGAACACCGGGTCCCCGGCATGCTTGCTCCAGGGGTGCTCTCTCGTCTTCCTTTCCCGCCGGCCACGGACTCAGGTTGGCGTGGCGCCGGTCGAAATCGCGCACGCTAGTACCATCCAGGGCGCAGCGCCGCGGAGTCCACCTCCCCCTTCCCCTTATCTCCGCTTGGGTGTGTTCCAGGCCGGGAACGGGCAGGGCGCGTGCGGAAACCGCAGGTCCGTTACGTGCTGAGTTTGATGTGTGTCAGTGCGCGCACACACTGACAGGGACGAGGCTAGCAGGCCGCAGCCTGGCAACATCATGCAGATCTCCCTCCCTGGGCTTCCCGGCGGACCGCCCGCCGTATCACACTATCCCCTATCCGGAGACGTGCGATGGCGGCGCCCTGCCTCCTGCGGGACGCGCAGTGTCCGCAGTCCACCGGGAACGTAGACGTAGATGCCGAATATGGCGAGCGGGCACGGTGCGCCCAAGCAGCGCCGCTGCCCGCCCGCCATCATGGTAGGCCTGTCTGTGGCTTTTCTGTGACGGCGGCTCCGCCACAGAGACCACCACGAGCCGGCCTAGAGCTTGCAGCCGCCGCCTCGAGGGTTGCTTTGTGTGGTGCCGAAACGTCAGCGCTGGCGGCATGTTTGTGGACGTCGACTGTGATGTCGGGCGGCGTAGAGATAGGAAACATCGTAACACCGGGCAAGCAACCGTTCTGGGCTCACCGTCGCACTGGCGGCCTTTCTAGGGCTTCTCGTCGCGTCTGCTGAAGGCGGACTTGTACATCCGGACATGCATGTCGGACTCCCCGGCGAAGCAGTGGACGTCCATGGCCTGTAACGGCATGGCGGGCTGATGCCACACTTGAACGGACGCTAGACACCCCGGGGGCGACGCAAAGATAGACTCGGTCCATCGCTGACATGAGAAACCCGGAGGCCAGGGCACTCGAGGGTGGTTGCAGTGAAATAGGACATGATGCATGCGGAGCTGTCCTCGTTGGGACATCGTGCATGGAAGACCGCAGGAAGAAATAGCACGTCGCAGCGAGCACGAGTATAATACAGTCTATAACGGTGCTCGCGAGCAATGTTACACACAGTTGCCAAACCCTATGGTCACAGCACATGAACGACAGAAACGCAATTAATCCTCAAGGGTAACTAAAACCAATCCGAAGACGGAAGGAAACAGGAGAGTAGGAGAAAGGAACGTTGGGCGGAGCGCCACGGAAAGAGAGCGGACGGTACAGACGACAGACGGCGACGAAGACATGCGTGCAACGTTGCAATGACGCCGGCTATAGCCAGAGTGGCGCGGCACCTTTGAAGTCAAGCCAGGGCAGTAGCGATGGTTACGAAGGAATGAAACGCGATAACGGTGAGTAAGTGGTGATATCTGAAGGCGAAGGTCGATGAATAGCCCGACGTATGTGTGGAGGCCAACCCGAGGACCCATGGAAGTCCACGACGCGACACCCGGAAGGGAGGATCATGTATCTGCGGGAATCGTCCTGTGGATCGCTCGAGTTTCTTCAGGCTGTACCGTATCCGTGTCGCAAGGGCGGTGGCAAGTGTGCGGAGTGATGGGGAGGCAGAGAGGGGCTGCGCTCAACATCTCTGCCACATCTTGACGGAGTCGACGACCATCGCGCGGTCCTCGATATTCTTGGGCCAGGTCGCGTACCACGAGTCTTGTCGCTCAGCGAAGTCGCGCATAGCATCTGCAGGACAGTCGAAGAATCAGCAAACACGCTCAATCTTCCGGAGAAGCACGCCGGCTTACTCAGAGAGTGATCGAGCCACGGCTTGTCGCCGGCCCCGTCGGGGAACCAGCCGTTCGTGCCGCCGACGGCGACGTTCATGATGAGATAGAACGGCTGGTCGAACGGCGCCACGTTCTTCGTGCCGTGTTCCCAGGGGTTCGGCGTCTCGATGAACTGCGAGCCGTTCTGCACGATGGGCGGGAAGTCGCCGCGCTCGAAGAACGGCTCGTCGAACTTGAGCACGAGCATGTAGGTGAGCCGCGAGTCGACGTAGATCCGCACGAAGTCCGGGCTCCACTCGAGCGCGTAGGTGTGGAAGCCGTCCGCGAACGTCTTGCGCCGGTTCGTCCACCACCCGAACGTCCTGCTCACGCCATTCAGCCACGTGAACGGGCCCCACTGCAGGGAACCGCGGACGTAGTCGACACCCCTGAATAGAAACAAACACAAGAGCCAATCAGCATGCGATCGCGAACGCAATCGAGCAAGGGCTGAGCGGAGTGCAGCTGCTCGATAGCCTGTCGATAGAGTGCGGGTACTCACTGAGCCGGGTATTCGGGCGGGTTCCCGCGCGCCTGCATGATGTCGATCTCGCCCGACGCGGGCCAAGCGCCGTAAGTTTCGGTGACGGGCAGCATCCAGATGGCAGGTGCGATCCAGTCACCGACGGGGAGCTTAGCGACCACTTCGACACGACCGTACTGGATGTGATGGCTGTTCTTGGTCGAGATGCGCGCGCTCATGACGGGGTTGATGACGGTGCCAGCGGTGAGGTTCGAGACGGCGCCGCATCCCGTGGTGTTGACCGCAGTGCAACCAGTGATGTTGTAGGTGTACCCGTTGAGGACGTTGTCCTTGCCGATTACATCTGAAGTGAGGGTGGGGACGAGATAGAGCTTGCCATCTTGTACGAAGGAGTTGTTCGGCGAGTTGGTCGTCATCTCGAACTCCCCATTGCTAGACAGATCATGAGCAACAGAAGACACAAGGAAAGGACATAAGACTCACCCGAAGCCTCCCATGTCGACCTCTTGGTACCAAGTATACTTCGTGTCGAAGGTGTCGAAGTTGTCCTCCATGATGAGGCAGAGGTTCCCGACGTTGGGCGTCTGCACCCACGAGAAGTACACCCGGATGATCGCACCTGCGATGCCGAGCATGGCGACGAAGTACGTGATGTAGTACGAGAGCCGCTCGTAGACGTCCTTGTCCGTCACCCAAGGTTTGACAACCTCCCCGGTGAGCATGCTCGACCGCTGGCGCTTCGCCGTCCGCACGGCGGCCTGCAGCGTCCCGGAGCTCTGGGCGTCGTGGTCCATGAGCGTGACCCGCCGCGGGAGGGCGGGCGGGGACATGAACGAGCTCCGCACATGCGCGTTGGAGTTCTTGCGACTGCGGACCCCGCGGGTGACCTCGCGGATGTGGAGGTCCGTCGTCGAGTTGCGCAGGGAGGAGTGGACGGAGACGCGGCTGCCCGTGTGCGGGCGCGACGCCGGCGGGGAGGAAGACGGGTCGGGGAAGTACGACGTCGAGGCGATGCTCGCGCTGCTCTGGTGCAGGTGGTTGTTCTCCGCGCTGAAGTTGACGACGCTCGCGGGAGGGGAGAACGGGTTGCTCACACCGCTTCGTGGCGTCGGTGGTACGGAGATGTCCGGGGTGCGGAACGGGTCTCGGCGCACGTCCTCCGCGCTGTCGATCCCCTGGTGGTGTTGCGCTAGTTGGAACAGCGGCTTTGGGGGCTGCATCGGGCGCTCGCGCTTCGAGCCCATCGTCGTTGGGGGCGGCGAGGGAAGCTGCTCGGACGACGACGCAGCGGAGCTGTTGGCCGTGGAGGGTGGTGAAAGGCCAGACATGTCGAAGAGAGGGAGCCTCGCGCGGATCTAGCGAGGTGTCGGGGCGAGAGAATCTGGACGGTGTCACAGACCTAGGCGATTGGACGTCTCGGGCCTTTGAATCGCGTGAAGGGGGCTATAAGAGAGCGAGTTGAGCGAGTGTATGAAGCAGGCACGGGGGTGAGCTCGCAATGCGGGCGATCATCTCGGCGGGTCCCTCGCGGCCGCCCAGAAGCGGAAGCGTTGCTGGTCGGTTCCCTCCCTCGGTGCTGTCCATGTCCCGCAGATGTCCTGAAGGATCGCACACGCGCGCCCGCATGATGTTCCTCGCCGTACAGCGCCGATTGTGACAGGATGGATGTCGAAACCGAAGGATGGCCCTCAGGACGTGCTGCAGCTTCTCACCGGTGCCAGGCCCGCGGGTCTGTCCTTCGGGCACGCCGAAACGGTCCATCGGAATGGCAGGTACCAAGATGTCGGGGGGTTGGACATGATCCGAGCGTTTCTCCGCCGCCAGGGGCATTCCCAAGCGCCGCTTGCGTCGATGCGCACTTAACGGCGTCCGGGAGAGGAGGAGGCTATCTCTGCCGACCTAAAGCTAGACGTGCTCGATTGGTACGTGGGAGCAACATGACGGCAAAGCAGCCTTCGCAGAACCAGCACACCTTCGAGGAGCGATCGGAGGGCCTTCCTATCCTATCGCGCGCTCTGCGGCGGTGGGAGGCGAAAGAGCGGAAGGTGCGGTGCTTGTATTCGCCTCGCCTGCCCTGGCTGGGCCTTGACTGTGACAGTGGGCGGAGATTGGAGGACTACAAACGCATAGGGCGTGACTGGTGCTGTCACGCACCCGGAGCGCACACCGCAGAACCACCGCCGTTCCCGGGGCCTGGGAAAAGGAGCACCCCGACTCGGCGTGTAGGCTGGAGACACCCTGTCAGCGTACTCGGCTCGCATCCAAACCGCCAAACCCTCTGTAGTGCGGGAGAAGAGAGGGTACAGTCGACGTAGAGGCGTAAAACACGCAGTACACCTGGACCGCGGGCCTACCGGATAGCCCGAGGAGCCCACCCTTCTGAGCGTTTGCTGTGTACGCATCGATATCTAAGTGGAGCATTGCAAGCGTTCAGCAGCCCTGGACAACAATAGCTGACATGGGGTGAACAAGGGAGTGGGGTATACTCGACAAGGACTTGCCTACAACCGCACGATGCCCGGATATCGTAGACAGCCAATGGACACACCGAGTGCGATAGCATCGGGGCGGCTGCGCCGAGCGTCGAGAATGGAAAGGGGAGGTAGCGCGCTACGGCTGGTACCTCGCCCGACACGTTGCCCTTCTCCTTCCGGGTTAGAGTGGGAATATCATGTAGCTCCAGCTGACTGGATCACTCACTGAAGGCACTTCCACACATCGATGCACATTCTGCTGCGCCGCCCCGTCATCCGCCATCGCGAAACGACGTCGTACTCGCCGGTGAACAGATCCCAGCAGCGAGCCGTCATCACGTGTGTCATACATGGGAAATGCACTGTCCCAGGAGGACTCCGACCGCCGCTCGCTGGGATGCCTCGCAGCTCCGACGGGAGACGCGCGCAAGAAGCCTTCCTTCCGATATGCCAGCATCGTTTGTCATCGACACCTGAGCAGAATAGAGTTGCAAATCGTGAATCAGTCCCATCAATCGTCCATGGACAGGTCACAGAAGTCCCTACCTTGTTCGGATGGAGGCACTCTCCAGCGTACGTACGTACAATGGAGATGAATTTTAATAAAAGCAGGGGCAGCGGCTGTGCTCCCCGAAGCGGCGCAGGTATGGGAGTCTACCGCGACGAAGACGTCCGCATGGTCCTGGACGGGAGCAGAGCTGACCCTGTGGCTAAGAACAACGTGCAGCACGCATTCCCAATGCCTGACGATCGATAGGACGGGCGCCCCAGCCAGACGATAGGACTCTTCGGTGGTATGCATCCATCCGCTGCGGACACTTTATGATTAGAGTGTATCCAGGCGCTCATCCGCTTCCCGCCTCCGAGGCCGCCCACGAAGTCGACAGTTTGCTTGAAGAGGCGTACGGCCCCTGTCCATGAAGATGACAGCCGTACCACACACCTTCTCCCGGACTATGAAGGGCCCTTGCCCTGGATTAATCAATTGCGGTGGTCTGTGATGGAGGGCACCCAATGCCGATTGAGTTTGAACGCTCTGAAGCGCGCGAGGCACGAGCGCGCGGCAAGAGCCGAGTCTATGCCCAAGGGACGACGGGCGCTTACAACGTGTTCTGCTCCTCCTCGCGCCCGTCGTCCCCCTCGGCTCACACTGCGGCTTTCTCATAAAACTCGCATCTTTGCTTCTTCTAGAACCACTCGGACTTTATATCCTTGCTCTATAGATCACGTACTTTGCTCGCATATCGCTTTCTCTAGAGCATGGCAGACGACAATCAGCAAAACCCGAACCCGCGTCAAGACCAGGGTGGGCAGGTTCCACAACCTCAGAACCAGCAACAACCGCCGGTGAATCAACACGACCCGCCGCCAGAACGTGACCTTGGAGGGCGTCCTGCGCTAGATGAGTCCAGAAATCCGTTCCGGGCCAGATGCCCTAACTATCACGCGCTAGAATGGGACGAGACTCGTCAACGCCTTATCGACCAGGGCGTCGTCCCGAATGACGACGAAGCGGTGGTCCACCTCGTCCAGAAGTGGCAAGAAACAATCGAGAGGAAGAAGGAGGAGTGGTTGAGGGATGGGGGACGGGACCCCGGGCAGGAAGAGAGGGAGGAGAATCAGCAGGAGCGGAGGCGGGGCAGACGAGACGAGCGGGCTCAAGACCGCGGAAGGACCTCTTCCCGCACCCTCTCTTCGCATTCCGACCGCAGGGAGCGTAGTCGCAGTCGTCGAGCTAGGAAGATTCTCCCAGTACCCGTTGGCAGGGTTGGGCCTGATTCGATCACGGATCCCCCACCGCGCGCCGTAATCAACAAGCTGAAAGACCTCGAGTACGTCGAACTGGCTCACTTCACCGCAAGCGCGCGAGAGAGAGCAAGAAAAGACCGTCACAACGCCGACGACGAGACATTGGCTTTAACTCGCCTCGCGAACGCACTCACCATCACGACGGCGCCGTCCTCTCGGAACGTCCGGCAGGACGATGAGCTCTCCTGGGACGAGGTTATGCAAGCACGCCTACAGTACCTCACGTGGCTGGAGAAGACGAACTGGCCGCACCAGTACGTCGTGATGATGTCGGAGTTCTTCTGGAACCTCGACTCGCACGATCTGCGGGGGCAAACCGGTGGCACCGAGATCTTGGTCAGGTACCAGGCCCTGTACCGGCGAGAGTGGCACGACGCGTTGAAGGACGGCCACATGTTCGACCTCGCAGCCCTTAACGAATCGGCACTCGTAAACCTCAAGACACAGGTCTTGCAGGATCAGATCACGGCGTCCATTCGACAGATGCAGGTGAGTTTAAACTTTTGTCGCATAGGGAAGTAGTGAGCTCACAATACTTTGTTTGTTACTCAACCCATGTAATACCTTGGTCACCGCGTTTTCGCTGCGTTCGCGCTGCGTGCTGTGTGCGTCATACTCGCGTTTCGCGTGTACGCGGCAAATGCGACCGTCCTGCGCCCTCTTGCGTATCTTGCGTCCTCTTGCGTATCCTGCGTCCTCTTGCGTATCCTGCGTCTTGCGACTTCGGCGTCTTGCGCCCCGCGTCCTCGCGTTCTGCGTTTATGCGTCCTGTCTTCATTCGCGCGTCGCGTTCTCCTGCGTTCACGCATTCCGTGTTGCCCCCGTCTTGTCGTATCCCGCGACAATACACCCTTGCGTTGTGGCATCCTCGGGCGTGTTTCGCCTGCGTCATCGGCGTCCTGGGGCACATCTCGCCTCGCCATTCACAAAACAGGCTCAGCTCCAACTGCATTCGCAGAGGGACCGAGAGGCGCTCAACGTGGCACGGCCGTCTGCTTCCTCCAGGAAGCGCGAGGCGAGCCCGTCGTCGCTGCCGTCGCCGAAGCGCCCCCGCTGGAACCAGAGATCACCCCCTCCTTTTCCGTCCCGCAGAGTCTACCAGCAAGCGTCGGAAACCTCTTCGGGGCGCCCTTTTCGCTCGGGCCGCGACGCCTCGGCCCGCGTCGTCTGCGCCATCTGCCTGGGCCGGCACCCGATCAGCGAAGTTGCACACTGCAACGCGGAGACCACCTGGGACGGGCACCCAACCCGGTGCACACGGGAGAGACGACAGATCTTCACGCTCGAAGGAGCTCCGGTCTGCACAGACTGGCAGCGAGAGTCCGGCTGCTCTCAGTCAGGACATCCCGAGCGTCACCAGTGTTCGGGTTGCGGGAGCTCCTCTCACGGAGCGCATCGCTGCCCTCGAGCGGAGAAGGCTTGAGCCGATTACCTCCTTTCGACCCGACGCTTGGGAACGCTATCTGCGAGAAGCCGGCCTGTACGAACGGTACCCTAAGCTTGTCGACGGCATTCGGCGAGGTTTCTATTCTGGTATTCCCTCTATCCACCGTACTTTCACTCCACCTAATAGCGCCACCCTGCTCGAGCACAAAGAAGAGTTCCACCGCATCATATCCCACGAACGCGAGACGAAGCGGTACATCGGCCCTTTCTCTCGCAGCGAGCTCGAATCGTGCATTGGCTCATTTCACACCTCTCCCTTGTCTCTCGTTCCCAAACCCCACAAGCCCGACGTATACCGTCTCGTCCAGAACTTCTCTTACCCGTACAGGCCCACCAACGGCGTCTCCTCTATCAACTCTCATATCAACTCGGACGACTTCCCGTGTACTTGGGGTACCTTCAATGCTTTCTCGTTGCTTTGTTGGCGGCTACCTCCCGGTTCTCAAGGCGCAGTCAGAGACGTCGCTGAAGCTTTCCGACAGATCCCTCTGCATCCGTCACACTGGCCGGGGACCGTTGTCCGCACCGCAGAGGACGAGTACGAGGTCGACACCTGCGCGGCTTTCGGGGTCGGCTCGCACGGGGGTCTATATGGTTACGTCGGCGATGCTCTTCTTGACGTTTTCCGTGCGCGAGGAATCGGACCGCTCGCGAAGTGGGTTGACGACAAGATCTTTCTGCGAATACGCCGCCAGTTTCTTCTCGAATACAACTCAAAGCGCGATGGGTGGCGATCACAAGTCCTGCGTCACGGAGGCCGGCGACACGACGGCGGTCGAATCTGGTTTGGGGGAGATACACTCCCGGACGGCCGAGTCGACGAGTTCGTTGAGGACTTTTCTTTTCCCCTTCGCGATCTCTCCTCCGCTTCTCCTAGGTCAGACGAGGACGCGCTGTTCACATACTCCCTTGCCGATGTGGACAAGATCTCTTCCGACCTGGGCGTACCTTGGCAGCGGGAGAAGGACATCGACTTCTCCTATTCCTTTCCGTTCACGGGATTCGAGTGGGATCTGGACAAGCGGACGGTGGCGATCCCACGCAAGAAGGCAGACAAGTACATCCGGGCGATCGATGACTGGCTGGCGAGGAGAACGCACACTCTGCGAGAAGTCCAGAAGCTTCACGGAAAGCTCTGGCACGCGTCCTTGGTGGTGCAGCGCGGCCGCGCTTACATCACCTCACTGGAGGCCATGCTCGGTATATTCCACGATCGCCCTTTCATGCCTCGTACCCCACCCGCATCAACAACGGCTGACCTCCTCTGGTGGCGCAGCGCTCTTAACCAACCCAATCTCTGCCGAGAGATCCCCGGCCCCAGAGAAGTCTGGGACCCCACCGCTTTCTCAGACGCCAGCTCTGGGGTCGGGTTGGCGGTCGTCATCCAGGGTCGCTGGCGTGCGTGGCGCCTCCTACCGGGATGGCGAAAAGACGGAAGGGACATCGGCTGGGCAGAGGCTGTCGCAATGGAGCTCCTCGTCATCTCTCTCCTCACGCTATACGCTAATCGCCTCCCGCTCCCAGACGTCAAAATATTCGGAGACAACAAGGGTGTCGTCGAGGGATGGTGGCGAGGACGGAGCCGAAATCGGCACGTCAACGCCGTTTTCCGCAGGCTGGCGACCATCCTGGAAGAACGTCAAGTTCGCGTCCATACGCGGTACATCGAGAGCAGCCACAACCCCGCAGATGATCCATCAAGAGGCTGCTACCCACCATCCCGTTTCCTCCTACCCCCAATCGACATCCCTGACGCCATTCGCCCCTTCATCGTCGACTTCGACGCCCCGTTGGCGCCAGCTGAAGGTCGCGCGCGCGCCCTCGGAGATGAAGCAGTCCCGCTCGCGAAGCCATCCGTATCAGATGCCGAATCCAAGCGCCGACGTTCCCGAAACCACGGCTTCGAGGACTGCGAACTCTGGCGACACTCATACTGGAGCGACGAGCACTAACCGTTTCAGTGCACCTCTACCTCTACTCGCCGCTCATCAGTCCAATCCCCCTCCTTATCGCCAGGGTCTCGCACCCAGGCCATCCTCTCTCCGCCCGCATTGCTTTGCCGAGGAGCGCTTACGTCTTTGGATTCCTCAGGGCTCGCGTCGACGTCTTGATGACAAGGGCATTCCAGTCGCTCTCAACGCGGAGGACGTGCAACGCATAGCTGAGGTGACCGTGCGTGCTTGGGCACCCTCCACCGCGCGCACCTATGGCTCTGGTCTGTTGATTTTTCACGTCTTCTGTGATCTCCGCAATATGCCCGAGGAGCAGCGCGCGCCCGCAAGCGAGTTGCTCATTCTTGCTTTCGTAGCCTCCCTTGCGGGATCATACACACGCTCGGCCATCGTCAACTACGTCAACGGTGTACGTGCGTGGCACACAGTTCACGGGCTACCCTGGAGCGTGGACAAGACACGTCTGGAAGCCGCCATCGACGGAGCTGGAAATTCAACACCTCCCTCAGCTCACCGGAAGAAGCGCGACCCGGTCACGGTTGAGTGGTTGCGGGCGATGGCACCGTACTTCGATCTCGACTCCCCGCTGGACGCCGCCGTATGGGCTTGCCTCACCTTCGGCTTCTTCTCACTCGCTCGCCTCGGGGAAATCACAGTACCCAAGCAATCGGCGTTCAACAGCGCTGTCCACCCGACCCGTGCCAATCTATCCCTGCAGGCTCACCGCGACGGCAGTCAAGTTCGCGTCCTTTTCCTACCCCGCACCAAGACCGCCCCCAACGGCGAAGACATCAGCTGCGCCCGGCAATCCAACCCTATTGACCCATGGGCGGCTCTGGACAACCACCTGCGCATCAACGCACTCCCGCAGAATGCACACATCTTCGCGTTCAGGCGCAAGCCGTCCGAAGATCTGGGAGTGCCACTCTCGAGACGCACCTTCTACATCCGCCTCAAGAAGGCTTTCACTTCGGCCTCCCTCCCGCTTGTCCACGGCCACAGTCTGCGCATCGGCGGGACACTCGAGTATCTCTTGCGGGGCCTTTCCTTCGAGACTGTCAAGGCGATTGGGCGTTGGAAGGGCGAATCTTTTACGCGATACCTACGTAAACACGCACAGGTCCTTGCCCCGTACATGCAAGACGATCCCGAGCTGCTGGCTTCCATGTCCCGCCTCACGCTGCAGATTCCCCCCGTTCGATGATCGCATCAGGTGAGTCCTCTTTCGGCTCCTAAAATGGGGGAATCCGCGAGTCACGCGTCTGCGTCGCCCGGTGTGGAGCTCCTAATTTCGTGGGTTGCGCGGCTGACTCACGATTCCCCGCAGTTAGGAGACACGTGTTATCGCACCGGAGGGCCTCCCCGCGCGACAGGCGGTCGGGGCCTTCGCCCACCTGATAGATCTTTTGCGTTGTAATTCTTCCTCCCCTCCCATCACTCGCCTCGCACCGGATTCCACATCAGTTACATGCCTACACGTCTTCCCTCCTTCGCGTATCCTCCAATATATCTCGCGTATTCACCCGTCCCACACTAGTCTTTCTCTTGCGAATTTCTCCTGCAGCGCACACCTACCCCCCCGCGCATTTAAGCCCGGTCTCTGTCGCAGGAACGTCCTCTGTCAGAATTGTCAAACTCTGCCACCGCATCCTGCCCAGCTCACCCGCTTTGCCCGATCATGGCGGTCACACTCGGAGACGTCCACCCGCAACCTTCGCCCGTCATTCCCCTCTTGAACGTGTCCGGCTATGCTCGCACCTCGGGATTCGACAATCTCCCGGACACGTACTTCCTCGACGCTTTCGCTCGCAACGTGAAGCGGATCGGCCCCGGAGATATGCTTTTCATGCACATCCCTGCTGCTGGAGGGAAGGAGGGCGATGGTTCCAACTACGTTGTCCGTCTCGGCGTCGTCCGCACCCGCAGCGAAGACACGGTCGAGTTTTTGGGCCATTGCGACCAGTTCGTCTTCGAGTGCTGCTATCTCCAGGTTCCTCTATGCCGTGCACGCGTCAGCAGGTTTCCCCTCGTCGATCTCCTCCTCGGTCGCCAGGCTCTCACCTCGTTCATCCCGCCGCGGCGCATTTTCACCGCCCTGCCGTCGTCTCGGTTCAGCGATAGCAACGAGAGCGTTGAGCACACCCCACGCAAGATCGAGGTGCGGGTCAGCAAGGAGCTCAGGGTTGTGGGTTGAGCACGCTACTCGGGATGAGCGGGGGACCGAGACACCGCTCTCTCCGCTGCCCTTTTGTAATCCAGGGCGGTCGCGGTACGTGACTTCTCGTTTGCGCCTGTTAACGCGGTGCGCGTCCTTACTCTTCCACTTTCAGCATGTCCTGTGCTACTCTAGTCTAAAGCACCCCTTGACCCCTTTTCCTTATCGTCACACATGACTCTCCTGTCCTCACCTCGTATAACCTTCTTCCCTTTCCCGTTGTGCTTCTCATACCATCCACCCCCTGAGCCATTGTCTTGCCTTCGCCCTAGTGCCTCCCCGTTCCATCTTCTGCGATGTTGGGTGTCGAAACACGGACCTCTCCTACGCGCACCGCTACCCTCCCGCCTCGCCCAATCCGCGACCGCTTCCTCAGGCCCGCCCGCCCGCGCGGCTGACTCACGATTCCCCGCAGTTAGGAGACACGTGTTATCGCACCGGAGGGCCTCCCCGCGCGACAGGCGGTCGGGGCCTTCGCCCACCTCATTTCCGTTGATCTTCTCTTCCCCGATTTTACGTCTCTGCCGTCGCATACCCGTACGCTCCGTTGCCTGTCCTTCAAGCTAATGTCAAACCTTTGTTCTTTCTGAGCCTACTGTTGTCTGTTGTTCCATCTCGGGCGCAAGACTACCGCCGGGCATAGATGGGGTGGCTTCATGACGCGCAACCACTGCACGCCATGGAAGATGTGCCTTGGGTAGAGCTCGGGGCCGGCAGTCACCCAAGTCTCGGCGATTACGAGACGCGGGCCGACAGTGGGCGCAAGGGGGCCGGCGACATCGCACGTACATGTACGTACAGTGGTTCGTCCGGGAGCGAGGGGGATGTCTTCAGCACCCGAACAGGCCAGGGCACCGAAAGCCGCCTCGATGCGGGATGCTTGGTGGTCGGAGCGTCGGTGGTGCGTATCTTCTGAACATCAGAGGTCCGCCAGGAGCGCGGGCCCATGTGGGACGCGTTCCTGAAGTGATAGTCGATGTATTGAGTACAGGAGGTGACAGTCCGTCGCATCCCATTATCTATCTGAACTGCCGAGTCAGTTTCGGGTACATTTGCCTGAGCGCATATACGGTGCCCACAAACACTGCTCTCCACGGACTCTTGGAGAACGCCTCATGTTTGCCTGGGCATCATCAGCGATGTCTGGACTGTCGACCTGTGCCACGGGCTACGAGATGTGTGATCCAGGCAAGGTCTATCGACGGCACCTATAGCAGTGGGGAGAAGATGGCAGTTGTGAGCAGAGTGCGGCTCGGCAAGCCGGCAGCGAGATTACTTCATGCGGAGATGCTGAAATCCAGGTTAGCGCCCAAAGCCTCGCAGGGAGCTTTCGTCGGAGTCTCAAATTGGGACTGCTCCGAAATCTTTCGTGCGTCGGCCTGGTGGCGTCGAGTCTCTTGCTCTTGACTATCACACTCATTCATGTCGAACAATCCACCCAAACGCAATGCAGAATCAGGCTCTCTGCCGGGGATCCCATTCAATGGCGACCTGCTTTGTTCATCTCCGAGTTCTGGAGCTCTAGAACTGTGAGAACTGGGGTTGGCGTCTGCCCTTATCTGACGGGATCCGTCGACCGACTGCTTCTTACTTACGACCGGTGTGAGCTCATCATGCGGTGGATGTAGCAGCCCAACGGCACCTTTCCCAATCAAAACGATTTCTCATGAACTGCCGCACACCAGTCATCATCGGAGGACCCTTCGTAGTCAAACATCCTCCTGTTGACGCCACAGACGGTGGACAGTCCTTCTGTGGACCATCCCACTTGCAGCATATCAAGATGCACTCTTGTACTTCGCCAAGTCCGGAAATCCGTTCGCCTTGGATCCAGGCCCCTTGTATGCGCTCTCCGGCCTCCCCGGACAGTACCTAAGTGCGCGCAAAGTCCGCGGAATGCATCACACGGCACGCCAAGCAGGCAAGGTGAGTTCGCGACACGGCCGCAATGTCTGCGTCCCAGTGCACACCTCTCACGCGCGATCGCGAGGGATGGCGTTTGCTGCGGGTGGGCCGCTGGGGGCCGTCCTCGTTCTCTCTTCGTATCGTTTTGAATTGACATAGACAGGCCCGTACGCGGCTTCCGACAGCGGACTCACGGCAGCCCAATCACCTCCGATGCAAGCCCCTGGTGCTGCATCGGCTTCCCAGATCTCGAATCCTGCTCGGCCGCTCAGCCGCTCAGGGCACCTCGACCCGGCGTCATGTCCGAGCCATGCACGGTGCCTTCATGCCGCCGTCGCCGCCTTGCGTGTGGCACGCGGTGGACCGTGGCGTTTCGCCACTTGCATATTCGACCCTGCAATTGCGCTGATGATCGTTCCCAGTACTTCGTCTCCTGCTAGGCCGCGGGACGCGGACGCTCACGCCCACAACTCGCTCATGATGGCGTGCGCGCGCGTCGAGATACGCCCTGTGGGTGTACGAGCATGACAGGACCGGCCTCCTGCCGTGTACAGCACCGGTGCGCGCGCAATCGCGAGAGCACGTCGAACTTTCCAAACTGCCCTGAGGGCTGATCGCGCGCCGGGCGTGCCAATTGCAGGGGCCGAACGGGGCTGAATAGGGAAGGCACGACATGTTCCAACTCGGATCCGCCCAGCCTGCGGCGACAATCCGTATCCCCTCCGGGCGACCGAGACTGTATCTTCGTCCGTTATAAGGTGTACTGCTCGCGGTCCGAACTTTGTGGACCGCCGCTCTCCTCGAGGCTGCGCATACGGAAGTGTACCCGTCCCCCCTAATCGATCCTTCCCCACCCCCACTGTCGTTCCTTTCTCGGCGTCATCATGGACTACGACGCGTACGATGCACTCCTCCATCACATCTTCAAGCAGGTACGTAACAACCCTCTGCGCGTCCATGCGTGTGTTGACCACCGATCTTGTTGCAGACGCAAGGAGACGCGTGGTTCAAGCCTTCGGAAGAGAACGTGCATGCCGGCGTCTGTCTACGCGTCGACAATGGCAGCTTCCGAGTCTTCCCCTACGAGAACGAGTATCTCGAGACGTTCGAGGCTGCGGTGCGGGTACTCAATCCCGTCGTTGCCGTGAAGATTCGCAGTGCAGCTATCCATGCCGCACTCGCTACTGTGTACGTGCTGTCGAATTGAACTCCAACATCGCTTATTCAAATGTACCGCCACAGCAAGGACGATTCGGACTGTATCTATGTCGACAACGATACTCGTATCCAGATCGTTGACTCCATGCTGCACCTGCCCCGAGCTGACAAGGAGCAGTGCGGTGCCTTCGTGGTAAGCCCGTCGGTAGAAGGGTCACAGCCGCGAGTACTTACGTCGTAAACAGCGCGACGAGCGTGTCCTCGTCGTATGGTCCTACAACCTGGATAGCATCATACCCACCTGCCGCGACTTCGAGGATAAGCTTATCAAGCTCGTGTGGAAGCGTCGCTCGGCGTTTGCCTCGCTCGCAAGCTCAGCCGCGCCTTCTACCGCGCCCTCCGACGTAAACCTCAACGAGAAGTCGGAAACCGCGCTTGTGACCGAGAAGGAGGTCGCCGCTCCCACACCGAAAGAAAAGTCCGCGCCGCCGAAGAAGCGCTCGTGTGGCCTGGGCTACTGGAAGGCCGACGCGAGCGACTTGGAGAAAACGGCGGATGGCCCGTCCTCACGGCCCATGCGCATGTTCGCTCCGGTGTATTGCGGCTTGGGAGCGGCTCTGTCCCTCTGTGAGTCCACACGTAATTGAGCAAGGTTTCGCCACTCACGCGACGTTCCGTCCTGCTCAGTCTTCGTAGGAAGCGGCGTAAGCGTACTGCTCGAAGAGTCGCTGCTCGACGGGAACTGGTCACGTTTCGCCCTCGTCGTGACCATCCCCTTCTTGTTCTGCGTGTCGCTCGTACGTCTGCCACTGGAGTGTATTCACCGCGTTCCTGGTGCTGATCGCCGACCTGTCTATCAGTTTTTCTCGTTGATGATCGTGACCAACATCACGTACTGGTAAGTCGATTCCCCGTTCTGCAGGAAGAATCCCAACTAATGCTTGTCAATTGCTGCGAATGATGTAGCGTCGGCCCTGTCGCGCAGTTCCACCAGAACTCGAAGTACTACTCGGCCGTGCCGCCCGCAGCGAACAAGCTCGTCGATGAGAACCTGCCGCATATCACAGTCGAAATGCCCGTTTACAAAGAAAGCTTGAAAGAGACCATGTACGTCCCTCTTCTTCCCTTTTCGAGTATAGGCGGCGCACCGTTGTGTGTCCTCCCCCGATCAGTGGCGCGAGGACGGGAGAACCATGCCCTTATCCGGCATGGTCTCGGTCCGTGTCTCCGTATGCTCGGACCCCTCGCGGGGCCTCTGTTTCCGCGAACGTTTTGCTTTGCCGATGCTTACCACGTTTGGTCTCCAGCGCGCCGTCGGTGTACTCGCTCAAGAAGGCAATGCAGACCTACGCGCGGCAGGGCGGCACCTCGTCCATCTTCGTGCACGACGATGGCCTGCAGCTCATCTCGGAAGAGGAGCGCGAGGAGCGGATCGCGTTCTACGCGGACCAGAACGTCGGCTGGGTCGCACGTCCGCCCCACAGCGGCGCGCCCGATGGGTACAAGCGTGCGGGTCGCTTCAAGAAGGCGTCGAACATGAATTACGGCCTGGCCCTCTCGCTGAAAATGGAGAAGCACATCCTCGCACTCGAGGCTGCGGCCGCCGCCGACCCGTCCGTGGAAATCGACGACAGTCTGGAAGACCGCGCGCTCGAGATGGCAATCGAGGAGACGTTCGAGGAGAGCGGGCGGCGGTGGCGCCCCTGGGGGTGCAACGGCAAGTCGCTCCGCATGGGCGAGGTTATCCTCATCGTCGATTCGGACACGATCGTGCCGGAAGACTGCCTGCGCGATGCGGCGCGCGAGCTCGCCGAGTGCCCCGAGGTCGCGATCATCCAGCATGAGTCCGACGTCATGCAGGTGGCCAACCACTATTTCGAGAACGGCATCACGCACTTCACGCGGCGCATCAACAGGTGTATCTCGATGTGCTGTGCCAACGGCGAGGTCGCGCCGTTTGTCGGCCACAACGCGTTCCTTCGCTGGTCCGCCCTCCAGGATGCCGCGTTCATCGACGAGGCCGATGGCAGGAAGAAGATCTGGTCCGAGTCGAACGTGTCCGAGGACTTCGACATGGCGCTCCGGCTGATGCTGCGCGGGTACATTATCCGATGGGCGACCTACTCGAACCGCGGCTTCAAGGAGGGCGTGTCGCTCACCTGCGATGATGAGCTCAACAGATGGCAGAAATACGCGTATGGTACGTATGAACCGCGCCATGGAGCGAGCTGTGGCTGACGGGAATGGCAGGCTGCAACGAGCTCATCTTCAATCCGATGATCCAGTGGTTTTACAAGGGCCCAATCACCCGACAGCTCCGCACCTTCATGTGGTCCAATGCTCCGATCCACTACAAGATTGGAATGATGTCCTGTAAGTTGTATTGCATTGCGCGCGCAGAACGAATCGCTGACGACGAGGTCTCCAGACATGTTCTCTTACTGTCAGTGGGCTTGACAGTAGCGCCCGTCCCGCCACTGATAATTTGTCTCCACAGATGCTCTCTCTGGCGCGTTCTTCCTGTCACTGATGAATTACCTACTCCTTGGTTGGAACCTCCCTGTCAGTCATTCGAATATGCGGATGCGCCACCGGACGCTCACCTAACACTTTCGCTACAGGTCGATGGCTACTACGAGCACAGTTTCGAGATCTGGCTTGCCTGCACAGTCGTCTTCCCGGGCGCGGGTAACCTCGGTTTCACCATGCTCGAGTATCGCCTCGGAAGCCGACCGCTGCTCGACGCTGTCATCGAAAACGTGACGTGGATCCCATTCTTGTGAGTTCTCCGTCGCCGAGCACGCCGCGCCTCCCTGTCTGGCCCTGAGCTGACACAAACGCGCGCTCGCGCCTCCCGCAGCTTCTTCTTCTTCGGCGGTATCAGCATCCACCTCTCGCAGGCGCTGCTCGCGCACCTCTTCTCGTACAACATCACTTGGGGCGCGACGAAGAAGGAGGTCGAGCGCTCGAACTTCTGGCAGGAGGTGCCGAAGATCATCGAGCGTTTCCGCGTCTCGCTCGTGCTCTCCTTCGCGTGCGCCATCGCCATGATCATTCTCACCACGGACCTCGTCCCCATCGGGTGGCGCATCTTCAGCTGGGATTGGGCGGTCATCGTGCCACTGGCGTACGTCTTCTCTCCTGTCATCAACGTTGTGGCGAGGGTGCGGGTGGCTAATCTATTCACTTCCGATCTAGTATCGTGGCCGGATGCCATATCCTGTACCCGGTCAGCCCTTGCGTTCTCTTCCGTGCCGCTGCCCCCTTCTGACGCGATGCCGTGGTGACTAGATCCTACTAAACCCGTGGTTGATGATTTTCTCATACTGAGGGCATTCTCCGCGCCTCACTTCCATTGCTCCCGCGCCCGCACTGTCCCCCTTGGGGCTATCGCTCTCCTTTCTACTCTCGTCGGGCTCGATCTCCCGCCCCCACACGCGCCTCGCTGCGACTTCTGCGCAGCACCCCTCCTTCGCTCCGTCCCCGCTCGGACAGTCCAAGCATCCCGTACTTCACGTGTCGTGTCAGCGCTACAATTAGATCCACCGCCTTCGGACTATCAACTAATTTCTGAGTACCATCATCCTGTCGTTTTCTCCTTCCGGGTTGGGTCTGACTTCGCGTACTTACTATGGGTCTCAACTTGTCGGTACCAGGGCACAACGTAGGCTTGCGTGTGTCGCCGTTTGTATACGTACTGTTTGTCCTGCGCATATGTATAACTCCCTGAATAGACGATATAACCCCGGACACCGGTATCATTGGCTGCTGTATCAACCTCCCGAACACTGGTACTTGAACACTATCCTCAAGCTGCTATGTAACTGTTTGCGAGCTTGTGACCCACGTGGGGTAAGCGCTGGCGGCCGCATTACAGCCGCCGACTCGGACGAGTAGGTTGGCGCCCCAAATTGACAGTCTCTCTTCAGTCCACTCTGGTGAAACCACCAACTCATTCGAACCAAGTAGTCTCAGCGTCGCTGGCAGAAACAAGACATGATTCAAACTTAGGGCCAAGTATCCCCCGCTTGACGCATGGTTGTAGGAAATGGGTGAGCAGTATACGCTCAAATACAAATTCTAGTACGAGGCACAGTCTGAGCCATTACCAAACCTCAGCACACCCTACTTCGTGCCGCTCATGCCGCCCATGAGCAGCAGGAACGACGTGCTCTTTGAGTCGTGATGATCTCACGTGTCTGGCATTGCCGCCGACGGGGCCTGGCACAGGTCGGGCACGCCATCGTCGACATGTGAGTGCAGGGGCAAAGCTATCCCGCTGTTCTGATAAGCGTAGCCGTGCAAGCTCACAAAAACCTCCGGCGACCCCGCCCCTGCATCATCCATGCGGGAGCCCTACGGCATGGGTATCGTCAGGCCATGAATGTCAAGTTCGGGACCGGTGGGGACATCGGGGCGGCCGCTTTTTCTTGCTCAGGCTGTCACAGTCGTGCTAGACCAAATCGCTCAAGATACACCAAAGAATCAGTACATATCAAGGCACGAGCCCTGCCGTTTTTGTTACGGATATCTCGATGATATCTCGGCGGCCATGCATACCTGCTCGCGTTGGTGAGTGTTACTGCTGCGATCGCGACGACCAAGGGCGTGGGACGGCGGAGTCAGTATCATTACTTCTGCTTCTACGGTGTGGCATCCGCAGGCGGTGCCACGACGCTGCACTGCATAGAACGTACCGTTTTCATCCTCCAGAAACCGTGGGGAAAGGCTTCTTTTGTCAGGGATTTTTCTCAAACTTTCCCCGGCCAGGAAATCCTGCACAAAGCGAGCCTTTACCAACTGTGAAAAGGCTATGATGCCTTTTCCCATGTGATGAAGGGGTCACTTCTCGCCTTTTCCAATCATCACACCACCCTTTTCTGGCCATGAAAGTCTTTCCAAATCACGTTAAAGAATGATGGATTTGGCAAGCCTTTCTCCGGCGTGGAAACGGTCATTTCTATGCAGTGCTGCTGATTCCTGGCCGTGGAGGACGGAGTTACCTGTTCCGTCCGTTTCCACAGCCCCGGGTCGCGAGGATCGCGGATGCCATTCCCGCGCACGATCCCGGCGGCAGTACTCGGTGTGCGCGGAAGCGGGGGCATCGCGTAATACACAAGCTCAGGCTCTTCCGGGTTCCGACCCTGGCCAAGGGCGTCCGATGCTCAGAACCTTGTCGAGAATCCTGCGATAAACTCAAGCGGGCAAGCGTTGCGTGTTCTGTGACGACATGCAGTACATAATGTTTCTTCTGTCCCGCTCTGCCCCCTCCGATCGCCCTCCCCGCTCTGTTGAAGAGGCTTAGGCTCGCGGATAAGAGGACGTCCCGCCTGAACGTCGCCTGAGATGTAGCCTCTCACAGGAACGTTGCGAAATGCGGTGGACGGTATCGAGAAGGTGTCACCTCACCGCCTGTACCCGCCTGCTGCCAGTGTGCGCCGTTCGCCGCCGCAGGCACAGTGCTGCTGTCAGCGAGGAACCTGGCGGACAGTTCTTGTCTTCACGGACACATCCCTTCTTGCTTCGATGTCGGCAGCCTGCCGTCTCCGAGCAAGCCGCATGGTTCGGATCTCCGTAACTCTGGACATCCCCTAGGGGAATGTTGCAAGATTTACCGAAACAAGATGAAGGTGGCGAAATCTCCGACCCGGGGTGCATGCGAACGTGCAGTACCTCACAGCGTCGGGCGGTGCGTATCGCATCGGGGATCATGCCTATTACGGGAACGTTCTGCGTTGCGCCCGGGTAGGCAGCGCCCGGAAGCGACGTGCGGCAGAAATACACCCGCTCCTCTTCTCGAGATAGAGCATTCGGCTGCATTCCCAGCGTCGCTGCCCAAGCGTCCGCCGTGCCTTGCCATGCGGCCCCAACCTCACACATCCCGATTCTCTGCATCCCGCGCGTCCCGCCCGCTCCGTAGAGCTGCTCTTCGGCGGCGCCTTCGCGCGCGGAATAGCTCGCAGAGATGTGCCGGCGCTCACACCTTTGACACGATGTGTCCGTTTAGCTACATGCATATAGTGCGAATGGCATTCCACCGAACTCGTAGGTACAGGCCCTGGCTATATTCCGCCTGTACGTCATCACGCTCGTTAGAGCTAGCGGCAGAGGGGAGGGGTACAGTACATAATCGAAGGAGAGAGCGTCCGGCGGGAACGGTGCCCCGACCGCCAGACGCGGACGCGTGTATACATAACGATGGATGCGCGGAAGGATGTGATGTGCCCAAGTCCGAGAAGGCCCTGCGTCTATGCCCGTCAGTAATAGAAAGTCCCAAGTGTACGGTATCGTATGTATGTCGAGAATCAATGGACATAGCAGCAGCTGGCGGACGCATGGCGCGTGTGCGTGAACGTGTGCGCGGTCGTGGCTGCCGAGCAGATTATTCGGAGTACCCCTGCTCCACATCCGTCCGGGAATACGGCGGGGGAGAGTGGACGTGGCACGGACACGGAAGTCTAGTAGGAGAAGATCATCAACCAAGGGTTCAGGACAATCTATCAGACCGCACGTCAGTCAGCCAGTAGTCCCTGCGTACGGCGAGGAACACGTACCGGGTAGGCGATATGGCATCCGGCGACGATTCTGTGGACGGGTACCGGATGTTAGCATGTACCATCAATGGGCGCGTTTCGCCCGGAATACGAGAACAGCGGAAGCGTGACTCACGCAAGTGGCAGGATGACGGCCCAGTCATAGCTGAAGATACGCCAGCCAATCGGGACGACGTCTGTGGCGAGGAGCACCTCAATGACGCCGAACGCCAGGCTGACGATCAGGGCGAGCCAGAAACGCTTCAGGATCTTCGGCACCTCGAGCCAGAAGTTCGAGCGCTCGACCTCCTTTTTCGTCGCGCCCCAGGAGATGTCGTAAGAAAACAGGTGGGCGAGGAGAGCCTGGGACAAGTGGATGCTGAGGCCGCCGAAGAAGAAAAAGCTAGATAGTAAGGAAGAGTAGTCAGCATCGCGTCCGCATACGAATACCGGGGAGACTCACAAGAAGGGTACCCAGGTCAGGTTCTCGATGAGGGACTCGAAGATATTGCGTTGTCCGAGGCGGTACTCGAGCAGTGTGAAGCCGAGGTTGCCGGCGCCAGGAAACACGACCGTGCACGCCAGCCAGATTTCGAAGCTGTGCTCGTAGAATCCGTCGACCTAGATACTCGTCAATTGCTGAGAAATGAATGAGCTACCAATCCATCGTACCTTGATATTCCACCCGAGCAGGAAGTAGTTGAGTACTGAAAGTAAAGCGGACGCAGCCAGGCCGTCTGATGCGATTGTAAGGATAAATAACAATAATAAATGTGTGGGCGCTTACAGTAGGAAAACATGTCTGCAAGACATGACGGGTCAGCGCGTCGCCGAGTGTCAGAGACGGGCGGTACGTACAAGACATCATGCTAATCTTGTAGTGGACAGGTGCGCTGGACCAGATAAACGTCCGGAGCTGCTTGTTGATGGGCCCCAAGCGCCACCAATGAATCAGCGGGTTGAAGATCAGCTCGTTGCAGCCTGTGGATGTCAGGTCAGCCCAATGTCCGTCCTCCGCGTCTGAATAGTCCAAGGCTTACCGTATGCGTATTTCTGCCATCTGTTGAGCTCATCGTCGCATGTCAGAGAGACACCCTCCTTGAAGCCGCCTAGGGAATACGTCGCCCAGCGGATGATGTACCCCTTGAGCTGCAGCCGGAGCGCCATATCGAAGTCCTCGGACACGTTCGACTCGGACCAGATCTTCGACTTCCCGTCCGCGGGGTCGATGAACGCGGCGTCCTGCAGCGCCGACCAGCGCAGAAACGCGTTGTGCCCCACGAATGGCGCGATCTCGCCGTTCGCACAGCCCATCGAGATACACTTGTTGATGCGCCGCGTGAAGTGCGCAATCCCGTTCTCGAAATAGTGATGCGCGACCTGCATCACGTCCGACTCGTGCTGGATGATCGCGACCTCGGGACTCTCCGCGAGCTCGCGCGCCGCGTCGCGCAGGCAGTCCTCGGGGACGATCGTGTCCGAGTCGACGATGAGGATGACCTCGCCGATGCGGAGCGACTTGCCGTTCGCCGCCCACGGACGCCACCGCCCGCCGCTCTCCTCGAACGTCTCCTCGATCGCGAGCCGGAGCGCGCGGTCCTCGAGGCACTCCTCGGCGGTGTCCTGCTCCCCCGCCGCCTCGAGCGCGAGCAGGTGCTTCTCGAGCTTCAGCGAGAGCGCGAGGCCGTAGTTCATGTTCGACGCCTTCTTGAAGCGGCCCGCACGCTTGTACCCGTCGGGCGCGCTGCTGTGCGGCGGGCGTGCGACCCAGCCGATGTTGTGGTCCGCGTAGAAGGCGATGCGCACTTGGCGCTCCTGTTCGGAGAGCAGCTGCAGCCCGTCCTCGTGTACGACGATGGACGCCGTCCCGCCCTGACGCGCGTAGGTCTGGATGGCCTTCTTCAGCGAATAGACAGAGGGTGCGCTGTGGAGTGCCCGTCAGCGACTGATCCGTGCGACGGAGATTACGGACTAAGGCAACGGGAATGCCGGAACAGGGATGCAGATCGTGGGATTGGGCAACACAGAGCACGGCCGAGGCGCGCAAGGGGCGGTGGAGAGATGTGCCAGCGTTCCCGAGCTTAACATACAGCATACGTATGATCACCGGTGGGGCCGGCGGCAGACTGAGCTCAAATGAGATATTCAAGAATGCACTCACATGGTCTCGGTGAGGCTCTCCTTGTAGACAGGCATCTCGATGGTGATGTGTGGCAAGTTGGTGTCGACGATCTTGTTCGGAGCGGGTCGTACGGCTGAGTAGTACTTGGAGTTCTCATGGTACTGTGCGACCGGCCCTAGCCTACGACATAGGCATGTTAGACAACAACCGATCTAGACGGGATGATGAAACATACACGAATGATACGTTCGCAATGATCTGGAGCGCAAAGAACTGGAGAGATCGATGAGGGATGAGCAACGAGCTCTTCGGGATGGAAACGCTGAAACACTCACCAGCGACACGCAGAACAGGAACGGAGTGGTAACCAGAAGGGCAAACCGCGTGTAACTCCCGTCCAAGAGTGATTCTTGGATAAGAATAGCAATGCCGCTCCCGATGAAGACTGAGGTGACCATTAGTAAGCAAACGGCCACTGCGCGGGAGGAAGAGCGAAAACGCACAAAATGCCAGCGCGACGCCGAGGCCGTTGTAGACAGGCGCAAAGAGGCGGATAGGCCTCGGGGAGGGCCCCTCCGCCGTTTTCTCAATGTCGCTCTTGTCGGTAATCCAATACCCCAGACCGCACCGGCGTTTCTTCTTGGGAGCCTTGGGCCGCTTGTCCTCCGCAGGCGCCACGACCTCCTTCGTTTCAGCTTCCTCTGGCGCCTTCTCGTTGAGATGCGCGTCTGAAGAGGTGTTTGACGACGAGAGGGCGATTGAGCTGACGAACCCGCTCCCCGCGCGGTGGTCCCACACGAGCTTGATGAGCTTGTCTTCGAAGTCCCGGCAGGTCGGGATGATGGTGTCGAGATGGTAGGACCACACCACGAGCACACGCTCGTCGCGCTGAGCGGATGAGAGATCTCAATTGGTGTTGACCGGTGACTAGACAATGCGCTTACGATGAAAGCGCCACATTGCTCCTTGTCGGCGGTGCCGAGTACTGCCATCGTGTCGAGCACCTGGATGCGTGTGTTGTCGTCGATGTAGATGGCATCAGCCTCGGGCTTACTGCAAGTCTGGGTATCAGATGGGGTTGCTCAAAGACTAGAGATGTGACATACAGGGTGGAGAGTGCAGCATGAATGGCGGCACTGCGAATCTTGACCGCAACCACAGGGTTCAGCATCCTCACGGACGCCTCGAAGGGCTCCAGGTAGAGGTTGTCGTACGGGAACAGGCGAAAGGTCCCCGAGTCGACACGAAGGCATACGCCCGCATGGACGTTCTCCTCCGAGGGCTTGAACCATGCATCTCCTTGGGTCTGAGAGGGGTTGAGCAGGCTGAGGCGTCACCATATGGGCGAGGTCATACCTGTCTGAAGATGTGGTGAAGCAGAGCATCGTATGCGTCGTAGTCCATTGCGCACGAGTGTAGCGGACGCGGAGGTTTGAGAGGAGAGGAAGGGGGTGGTGAGGAGCTTTCGGACGAGCAGGCCTACATGACGGACTGTACATTCGTCCTAGTTATACTGTCTGGGACACTCTTCCGGCGCATTGGTCCTGCGGAGCAACCAATATCGGCGCAAGCGAGGCGGTAACTCGCCGAGAGAAAGGCACGCAGAGAAAGTGTTCGGCAGGATGCCAGGGTTATCGCATCGCTCGGCGCGCCGTGCGGATGACACCCTGACAGCCTTCCGCGCCCGCGTCCAGTGGGCTGCATCGAGCACAAGGAGGGAATGTCGTCCGAAGCGGGCATCGCCGCCCACGATCTGAAGAAGATGGGAAGTGCGGAACGAACCTGTTGGGTGACGCTATGAGAACTGGCTGCTGATGCCGAACTTTGGTGCTGGCTACGCACCGATATACCGCCGCGGGGCGCAGTGCAGCGTGTGAAGAAAGAACGGGAGGAGCGTGAGCTTCGAGCGTCATCGAGATCCGAGGCAACGTAGCGCGCGGCGGATTGGACCTGGAATGTCGAAAAAATTAACGGCCAAGAGTCGCGCGTTTGCATTCCAGGTGGCTGGAGATGCCATTCGCCAGGATGCAAGAACGGGACGTCGCCGCCCGGCTGTGGTCGGAAATGCGGGCTTCCCTTCCTGTGAGATGTTTGCCGACAGCTACAGATCACGTATGTGTCTACGTTCCTGTTATCGCGCAGGAACGGGCGTACGATCGTATGCGTAGACGATGGCTGAGCGACCGGCGCAGAAGCAGCGAGGCGTCCCGCGGGAAGTGCACCGTCTGACTCACCGTACGGCTTGAATTTGCTATTGACGTGTCGCACTATCGGTATCTCTGCCTTGCTCGCCGGGTTGTTCGTGATTTCTCTCACAAGGGTTCCAAGCTTTCCGGGGGAATTGTTGTTTCTGCGAACCGACCGAATGTGGTGGTCGGGAGGCAAGCAGCGAGTGTGACGCGTGTGGCGTAACGCGTAACGCGTCGGCGCGGCCCCGGGGTAAGCGGACTCTGGCTGCCACGCGGCTTACTCTCTCGCTGCGCAGTCGTCTCGTCTTTTTCCCCAACACACTTGTCCTCCGCATTCAGCCTCCTAGATTTTGAACAAGCTCACCAGTGCTCGTATCATCTAGCTCAGAGATCAAATCATACGTTGGAAGCGGGAATGGCAAGAGTATAGGTCTCCGGCTATAAACAATACCCGTCAACTTGAACGGGGTTTGGTGGGAGCTACCGACAGCCGTGGACTCAGGATCAGGCAGTCAAGAACCCTGTACTGTGTCTCTCCGCTCAGTACGACCAGTGTATCTATCTCCGAGACTGTACCCTGGTTAACATCAGCTTCTTTAGGCCCGGGAGTCGTGGCTAGACCACTGGCTTTAGACCGTCAAGGGTACAGCACTGTGGTGTGGGTTTCCGTACGCGTACACAGCCTTGTGCGCGCACACATATGCCGCGGCGCGATTCATGGGGCTCCCCGCGCCGCGGCTGCTTGCCCGAAGATACAGCGATCTCGTTGCAGTAGTTGCTCTTCCATAATTGCACGCTTCCATCTCCTCGGACGTCACACACCCTCGCGCGCAAGGTAAATCCGTGCAACCGACGCATCGGCGCCCTCGGCCTCCCCGCTTCTCCCAGGCACTCGAGGCGGTCAGGGCGCTTGCCCACCGGACGCAGTACTCGATAGAGTTGGAAGAGATGTCCGTCCTTCCTACCGTCTCAGGTCGAGAAGATATGGATATGCCACCTCCAACCTTGTCGATGACGCCAGCCCTCAGGCCCAGTTCCCGCTCGCGCGTACCCCAAAACGCAGACAGGACCTACGGTTGTCTGACTGGAGTCTCAGTGCCGTGCTGTTTCTCTCGCCTTGCCGTCGTCGCCGCTCACAGATCTCCCGCAGCGTCTGCAAGCGCCGCCATCTTTCCCTGACGGATGTCGTGTACGCCATACGGTTTTCAGAAACCCTGTTCGGCCAGATACCAAACGCCTGGTCCTGAACGCCTTCACTTGCCCGCGTTTGGCTCGCACGCCCAGCGTCGGTTCGTAGCCTCAGCCGAGGACTTTGAAGTGTCTCTCTTTCCGCCAAATTCCCACCCGCTGGCATTCAGTCGACCGCGAATCGTCATACGAAGACATCTCATATGCCCGCGTTGCTCGAACAGCGCTTAGATGAGACTTGACGAGGTACGCCTCTGCTTCCTCACCCCTTCTCTGTCATGGTCTCCCCCCTCGAGGGTGCACCCTGCGACATTCTCGGATACTGTCGTCGTCGCTCGGCAGGCCGAACCCCCGTCGGCCCTCCCGGCCGACGCGGGCCCGTCGTGTCGCACGCGCCTGTCGCTTCGAATATCCCGCCTGCGATTGTGCACACGAGCGCCAGAAGCGCCCCGTCCCGCTTCACCGTCCTGCTCTGCGATGCGTGAAAGGCCGATCAAACTGCGCCAGACAGCACTACGTCTGTCGGCGAGAATAGCCAGCGTCCGCGCGACGTCATACTGCCCTCATCGTTCGTCGTCTCTTCCAGCGAGCGGTCCAGCCCGTGGTCGAAGCGGCGACACCACGAGGGCAGCAGCGGGATTCGTCGCTACTGCCGTGGGTTCGTCTCCCGCCCTCAGACACGCTGGAGGCATCTTTGTCTCGTACGGGGTTCTCCATCGCGGCGAACTGCACGCTGAGTCCGCTCTGGACCGTGGCGAATTTGATATCCCGCGAGCCCCGATGTCCGCCAGCGATTCGTGAAGCTCGGGCGTCGGAGGAAATCCCCACAGTGGGAGCGCTTCGCGAACGCTTCGTTGTGCAGGACTCGGCTGGGGATGGGAGGGAGGCGGCGACAGACCACTCCCCGACGTCGTAGCGCGACTACCGCGTCATTCATCATCGTTGGGGACGCTTCGCTTGGAGACCTTTCTCTCGAAAGGGAGCCGAAGCACGGGCAGAAGTTGAGGTGCTCTGGAGTACGCAGAGGATGTACGCTGGCGTCACGCTGCAGGCTACCGCATACCCGGACCATACCCCCAATATCAATTCTTCCTTCTGACCATACGTGACGTGACGAAACAGTCTCATGCGGCTCACTCGCGTCGTTCTCCGCCCTGCATCCTGGCACGGGGTGGCGAAATTGCTACCAAAATCCCTGGACCCCCAATTTCCGTCTTTCGTCTGAGTCGGCCCAGTCCCGCTGTGAAAATGCATGTGCTCCCGTGCGGGCCGGGACCGCTCTGTTTCTGTCCCCGGACGTTGGCCTCGGGTTGAGGTGTGGGCGAGAGCGAGCAGGCGTGACGGCGGCCCCACTCGACGGAGAGGGGGAGTCGCGAAAAGCGCAGTTCGTTTCAGACCGTGACGGGCATTCGACGTCGCGCTGGGCGCGGGTGCGGTGTACATTACTGCGCTCGAGCTCAGTCCATTCCGCCTTGTTGGCCTCAGGCCGCCTCGGGCGTGGTCTCTGGTTCATACACCCCTGTTGGGCTCCGGCCTCAAGCGCGCCCTCTGTCGTTGATCGTGTCGCGGTGCTTTTTCCACGCGTCGCGAGAGCGATCGACGCGTCGACGTCGACGATCGCGACAGTCGGAAGTTGTGCACACCGTGGATGCAGGGCCGTCTGCGAACCGGCAGGGGAGGAGCTGAGAGGCCGGGGGGCTTTGAGCGGTGCATCCTCAGGCTGAGCTGCGCCGTGCTGTCCGGAGCCGTCACCGAGAAGAGGGCGAGACAGGTCGTGCAGGGTTCGGCACTCATTGCGATGCTCGCTCGCCGAGGGCGTGGAGCGTCACGGTGTCAGGCCTATCAGTGAACTTGGGGGCCGGGATTGCACTTTGGCCGTTTCTGTCCCTCGCCGGAGGCCACGAATTGCGCTACAAGGGACTGTCAGGGAGCGAGAGCGGGGCTTCCCGGCGATGTGCATCGTTTCGGGTGCGGTGCGGGCTTGCACTGGCAGGGACTGGGAGTGACATGCCTGATGGCAGTTGGAATTCGTCCTTGCGCATTGTATTGGAAGAGTTGGGGGCGAGTGGCCGAGAGCAGCGAGGGAGAGGGAAGGGCTGGTCGTGATAGTAGAAGGGGCATTGTTGGGCGACGATCAGGGCTCCCGAAACCACTCTATCCAGACGTGGTAAGCGACTGGGTCGTCCACCTGGATGGCTGCAAGCGTATTGATTCAATGTCAGAGTATCTGTGACTAACTTATCACCTCTTTTCTACCTCCTTTCTAGCACTGACTGACGCGCTCGTTGAGCCCGCCCGACCTGACAACGTCGCATGTGTTCCTGGCAGGCTGGTGTCTCGTCGCTCGAGTAAAGATCGGCGATACGAGGCATTCCAACATAGGCCACCCGCGCAGTATGTTCTTTCGGTGTATGCCCAGTGATTAAGCTGAACTACGCACACCTCAGTAGGCGCAATACTGTGCATCCCCGGAACGTACGAACTTGGGGCATCTCGGGGTTATCGGCCGGAGAGCGCTTCTAACGCCACGTGGAAATAGACTGGGCGCCAGCAGCCCTCCGTCGGGACGACGCACTTTCCCTCTTACCTCCTCTTACCTCCTCTTACCTGTTGTGGAATGATACCCAGACGTACGTGTGTTACCCTTCTGGTTGTTTTCGTGAACATAACAGATTGTTCAGGTCTGTAGAAAGGGTCTAAGTCTGGTTGATGACTTCGGGCAACGTTCAACGGCAATGCGTCACATTGCAGTGCGTACCGCGGCCGCCGTGAGCCCCCAGATGCGGCTAGCGATGCTGAAGCCGCCACGTCAGGGGCTACTTGGGGACATTGTATCACCATATCCTCCTACATCCATCTCCTCGGATACCGCACGCTCTCATCAGCTACACGGTTCATGTTCGTACACCTGACGCACTTGCTTCTTCCAGGCACTCGAGACAAGGTTCCATGTGCATCAGGCTTGGTAGGGCGATAGAGCTGGCAGAGAACGTCAAAGGACCTCTTCCCTCGCAGACCGGCGAGTATGGAATTGCTGAAGCCGACTTTGTCGGTGACGCTATCTCTTAGGCCTAGTCCGCGCTTATACTCACCGCAGGGCCCAGACAGGTCTTGCGGTTATTTGACTGAAGCCTCCGAGGATCCCCAAGGCCGTGCTTTCTCTCGCTCTGCCGTCACCGCTCACTACGCATTTCGCTTTCGACTCCACCCCGCCCTGGCGATCGCTCAACCCGGGTCGAACCGTGCTTTATCATAACGGGTCTTGCCCAAATGGACACGTCCTGAGCGTTATGCTATGCGTTTCCAGCAAAATACGCACTCGCCCTCTGGCCACGGTATCGGTGAGTCGCTTTAGCATCGAATCTGGATTGCAACGTTTGCTTCTGTGGCGGCGGGCATGTGCGAACCCTCATTCGAAGCCATGTCACCTTTGAGTGCCCAAGCAACCAGTACCGGCGATTTGGCAAAGTGCAAGTGAGGTACTGCCAAGATTTCCCATTCTGCATTGTCCTCAGTGAGGACTGCGCTGGTTGGGATATTCTTGGGCGCGGATTCCGTATGAGGTCACTGAATGGGCAGGACTGTTGTCGGCACACGCGGCTGGTATGGGCTTGTTCATCTGGACGGTCGTTTATGGTTTGGCTCTGGCTTTCTGCCTGCTAGTATCTTTGGGCGCGTACAGAAGCACATCTGAGGCTTCATCGCCCTGCTCTGCGCTCTACCAACGCCCTTCTCAATGCGCTCACCACGAACCCTTCACCGCACGCTATAAACAGTCCTCGCTCAACGTCACTGTCTTCCTCGATCTCTATCGTTGCCTCCTTCCAGCAAGGGGCAAGCATACGGGGCGCGGCGGCGACCGCAGCGCCTAAAGCTTCCGCGTGAGCACACTTCCCGCCCTCACGAGGCGCTGGAGGCATCTTTCCCTGCACCGCGACGTCCCGTCACTGCGAACTGCTCGTGACGCTTGCTCTAGACCGCGACCAGTGTGATATCGCCGCGACTTTCGTGTGCGCCTTGTTATCTTGGCAACGCGCCTGAGAGCACTTCGCGAACCAGCCGAAACGCACGTCCGCCCGCAGAGGGGGCGGGTCGGCGGACGTAGGTAGGGCGGGACTAGAGCCACCCGCGTGGCCCGCTCTCTTCGCAATACAGTCGCGGAATCACAGTCCCGCACTGTTGGCAAGGTTTCGTAGGGTCCTACCCCTATCCCGCACAACACGGCGATGAGCCTCGGGCAGAAGCTAGGACGCCTGCAGGCATCGACGAGAGGCTCGCCGCCGTTGTATCGCGCGCGACCCTGATTTTCTCACTTTCGCCCTTCGGATGACGCCCTGCGCGGTTCTCCGCTGCCGCCGAACATGCGGGGGCGGTGGTGCATCTCGGGGACCGAGCATTCAGAACGCCGTGTTTTCTCCTGGACCCTGTGCGCTGAGCGTGCCATCTGGTACCAGCGCTCACGGTGTTGTTCGGCTCGCGAGCAGTATGCTGGCATACGGCGCAGGCACGCCGCGCGGGCGACGTGCTAGTGCTCCCGAGTGGCCCGCCCGGCGCGCCGCGTCCCACGATGTCCGCTTCGACGTGGACGGGCAGACGTGGCAGCATACCTACCCTCCAGAGAGGAGTGGCGGAGCGACGCCTCTGCATGACAGGTACTTCTCAAGACGGATGTCGGGCACAGCCTGGAGAGGTTTTACTCGTGAAGATGAGTGCTGTCGTGCGAGAACTTTGATTGCGATCCTCTGCGCGTCATGATACTAGCGAGCTCTCGGGCGTATGTGTCTGGTAGTGAGCTACAAGCGACTCCGATGGAGATGGACCGTGGAGCTTGAAGGGTGAGAAGGAGCTCCCTAAACCTGGACTTATGCGGGATGCAATAGCGTCTAGGTACTACCGTGCCACTACCGTCCAGCGGCGCGTTCGTAGTCCATAGCGCAGCTGCGCCTGAGAGTTGTGCTGTTACTCAGGGCTCGAAATGCGGGTCGGTAGAAAGAAGGCGTCCAAGTGCTGCACTTGTGACCAACCTGGGCCCTGCAATCCGCAGCCACTGTATTCAAACAGCGGGGACCCGGTGGGGGCGAGTTCGGAGCAGCAGCGCGATGTAGTCATGCTCAGTGCGCCCGGGGCGACTGGTGCGATTGTGGCTCTGGAGTGCGGGATCACTGGATCGTCCGGCGGCGCCGCGTTGTGACCTTCCTCGCTGGCTTCGGGTCGGCCTTCTAGCGTAAAGCAAACGAGGGTCGCGAGCACAGGAACGTTGTGCTGGTTTCACGCACCTCGTACAGCGGAGGTCATATGGAGATGCAATGATGACCTGACGTGTAGCTTGTACTTCCGGATCTGCAGCTATAGCTGAGACGTATGTAACTTAGCCCTGGAGAGGACAGGGATCGTCCACCTCGAGCCGCAAAGCCACACTTGAAGCTGCCAGATCATCTATTTGTTGCATTTCCCGACCGTGATTGCGCATTACGAGGAAGAAGGATATATCAATCTCATGCGCCTAGCGCGAGTGGATGCTACTAGCAAAGGGAAGGTCCACGCGACATAATGTCGAGCGCGGTCGTGTCAGTAGATGCAGAGAGATGGAGAGCACCCGCCTATTCTGCCAAAGCATTCGGGCACAGTCGGTGGGATATCACGGGAGTATACGGGTATGGTACAGGTGCAACTTGAAGCAACCAGGGGCGGTGAACAAAATGGGAAGATACACAATGTCCGTAGTAGATCTCCCCGTATGTGGGGTGAGAGTGGTGTATGGCATATGGTGGAGGCTACAATCGACGTAGGATGCGGAAGATGTGGGTTAAGAGAACATCATGGTCACAGATAGCGGAATGGCAGGGCGTTCACATAAAGTCGCCGGTACCTTCACGATTGGGCTTATTGTGAGTGATAATGGTGGTCGCTGTGAACGAGATGGTTGGCGGCGAGCCAAGGCACGATGGAACTCGTCTGCCCGGCAGTGAGGTGTAGACTCCTCACGTCCGGCGCCTCAGTTCCGCGGACTCTTCGCGCAACCGCCTCGACTTTGTAAACCTTCTGGATCCAACGACGAAGTAGCGCGTACTCGAGTTCGCCGCACCGCCGACGGCGAGCCTGGCCTTCTTCGATGGCGGAGCATGCTGCTCGCTGCTGCCAGTGAGCGCGTAACCCACCCTCGAGATCGACATCGCCTCCGCACTTTGCTTCTTCGAACCGGAGCAGCCGTCGAGCCGGTCGCCGACGACGTCGTCCGCAGGCCACGGGGGGGCGGGCTCGCGGAGGATCCGCTTGAAGAGGCCGATCTTCGTAGCGTGGGTATCCAGCGCCCTCGCCTGCTCGATTGCTGCAGCTCTAACGAGTCCAGCGGGAGACCATATGGGATGAGCAGGTGAGGTCTCTTCGAGCAGGCCATCCTCCTCGGGATCAAGGGCGTACTGCTCCATGAAGTCGAATTCAGCCACGTCCTCGACAAGGGGCTGATGCGCAGACTGCGCCGCCGGGCTTGCGGGCGCGGGCTCGTCCGAGTCGCAGTCTACTTCGTTGAGGAGGGTATAGCGGGCGACGAAGTCGCTCAGCCACTGCGCGAGGAGGTCGTTGAGAGGGTGGTCGGGGCGCTCGTTGTTGAGCTGGAATCGGAGCACCCGCTCGCAGACGCGGATGCGGCCGTGAGTGACGACGTAGCACTTGCCGGGCCCGCACCTGAGGGCGTTCTCCCCGACGTGCTGGTGGTCGTCAAAGAAGCTGAAGAAGAACGCGTGGATGGCGTTGTCGAGGGAGTGTCGAAGATGGCGAACGGCTCGGTGGACGAGCACGTGGAGGAAGGATTCGAGCTCGTCGGCGATGGCGATCGGGCGTTCAGGATGCCTGACGTGCGCGACGGACATGAATTGCCATGTTCCCTAGTCATAACGTCAGTGCCCTGAGCGGAAACGCTTCAGAAGATCACGTACCGTTGGTTCTGGTTGCCTGACATGCTGCATCATCGGGTCATCTTTGTACATGTACCTCGCAAGCTCCCAACCGGTCAGGAATCCATGCCACCCGACTAATCTCCTCCCGTCGGAAAGCTCATGGACTGAAGGTAAGATCAGCAAGTTATCAGTGCTTATATCCCGGTGGAGTAGATCGAAATCTTTGTGAACATCGCGATGCGCTATGGGTGTATTGTGTGAGTACCCCGTTCAAAGCCCGCGGGTACGGGCAAACTACTCACTTCGGATGCAATCTAGCATCATGCGGACCAGCTGCTTTCCGCTCCGGAAATCGCCCATCTGCAGGCAGACTTCGCTGACGGCGATGCGATAATGTATGTACGTTTGAGATTCCTCCGGCTCGACGGACGCGGCGGGCTCTTCCCTTGCGCGCCTCCTGCTGGGTGGAGTGCCGATGGGGGTTTCGTTCGCCGATGTATGCTGAGGCTGTGACAGAAAGCCGTTATTGAGCTCTGCGACGCGGGTGACCTGAGCGAGTACATCGCCGTGTTCGACGACTGTGGAGACGCCGGTCAATTTGACGCCCGGTTTGGACGCCATCGTCTGCAAGAAGCTGCCTTCAGGTTCCACGCCAGCACAAAGCGGTCGCCACGAGTCCTTGAGAAAGACGAACCTCTGATCCTCGATGTCCAGCGCGATATAGCCACGTGTTCCGCGACCGAACAACGAACGGGACATGAAGATGGGCTTCCCGACGAGGAACTTGCGCTTGTGCGTGCCGACAAGAAGCTGGTACCGTGGCCACCCCGGAACCAGAGACTCGCGGAAGCCGTCACGGACGTACTTGAAGATTGGCTGGGTGCCCATCTGTCTCGCTTTCGGCCTCGTACTCGCCAGCGGACCAAGCGAAGGCGTGCGTTCCGGATCGAAGAATCGGGTGACGTCGTCGTACTCTTTGTAAGGCATGTCAAGAGCTGCGTTCTCGGCTGCCCATGAATCCATCAGCTGGTACTCGTCCGACTCGTTATCGAGCAACGTCGCGGTGGGATCGATTCCCTGGCGTTCTTTGTCGAGTTCCGCGAACGCCCAGAGGAAGCGAAGGAGGGAACCCGAATCCTCAACGTAGTCAGTCGCGTTGGTTACGAGGAGGCCCGAGCGGTCCCAGAACATTGCCCGGAAATGGCTACCGTTGACGAGGAGCGAGTATAGACCGGTGCGGTGCTGGTACTGAAAAGTGTTGAACGCGCACTCGATGAGCTGCTTGCGTACCTCGGCATGTGTGTGTGGCCATGCCTCCGGGTTGTCGCTCTCGTCTCCGAATGGGTCGGTGGAGACACCGCTCTTCTTGACCTCGACGAAGAGCCGCAGGTGGGTCCAATCAGGAGAATTGTCTTCTGGATTAACATCTATGGGATATGAATCAATGAAGAGCGCAGGTTTTGTTGCGTCCGTAGCGTGATACTTGTTCTGCGAGATGTGCGCATGCAGCTTCCCGGGGAAGACTCTTTTGTCGTTGATGACCTTGTCGACCTGGGGATTCATGTGAGCGTTGAAAATAAGGATGCGGTGAGACACGTACTATTGTCCTCATGATAATGTCCTCTTCAACGTCGCGACTTTCCTCGCCGTTCTCCTTGAAGAACAGTCTGCTGACAGCCCTCTGCATTATGTCTACGGCCTTCTGTGTCGGGCGGGGAATGGCACCGACATCCCCAACCTTCCAGAGTATATTTTCCTCAAAACCTTTCAGCGTGGTGAAACGGATCGCATCCATACCGCGCCCAATAGCCTTTCGCCTGTCGAGTTCGGTGTTCAGCGAATTGTGGTTAAGGCGAGGGTCAGCGATATGGAGATGGCTATGTATGAGTTTACTGGGGCTGATGTCGCATGTATGGCATTTGATGGTTAGGCATTTTCATAGTAGGTTCATAGATCAACGAACCTACGTTGTTCTGGTCAGAGCGTGGTCGAGGTGAGAGTCGAGCGACGGGCGCCTGCCACTCAGCTGCTCGACCTGCTTAGCGCTCGTGGCCGCTCCTTCCCGGACGCGCACGACCTGTCACCTGGCCGTCGAACAGACGAATTCCGCTGGCTGTCTCACCGCCCAACGGTGTCCTTCTCATCTGGAGCGACATCCGACTCGTAAGTCCAACGTGCATGCGCCTTCGTTCACTCGCTGAACACACTACAGTGGACAGAGCGCGACCGCGTGCTCCAGCCTGCTCGACTCCGAAGGCAGCCTAGCCGTGTGCTGCGACCCCTCCCACCGCACCGACCAGGACCACACATGTCCCAGCTCAGCGTGGTCGGACGTCTGGAGCGTCGACGAAGACGCCTGCGTGGTGTACTCTCGGGCTCTGGACGGGCGCGTGGCGTATTGCCTCCGCTTCCACCGCTTCCCCATATACCGCGCGCCCTCCGCAACCTGGGAAAGCATCCGCCTCGAAGGTGAGGACGACGTCGGGATGCGCAGCCGCTCTAGGCCGTACATTTTGGACCGGTCGGCGGCTCCTCAATCACCCAGTGTCCTTCTCACCTGGAACAACGGCCGGCTCGACGCCGCGACACGAGCGACAAGTGCTCACCACGTTCGCGCTGCTCGACGCTCTCTACCCAAACACAAGCGTGGTGGTCTCGCGGCTCGTGACGCGCAGGCGCAGCAACAGCTGCTCGCGGTGTCGTCGCGACGCGGCGGCTCGGATGCCAGTGCGACGCTTCGTGGTGGGTGTGCAGACATCTCTACCCATGCCCGAGGATGCGGTGTTATTCGAGCTCGGGCCGTTTAGTGGGCTCGGCGCGCGGTTCGTAGATTGGCTTGGGGAACTCAGTACGGGGTGGGGCGCGGGTGCTGGTGCGGCCGAGCTGAGAGGATCTCGCAGGACTCATCCTAGGTCTCGACTGATGGACCTGGCGTCGTTGGGTTGGCGAAGAGGGAGACTGGCCGATGCTCCCGCGCGTGGAGCTGCTCTGCAGTAGTATATGTCTACTACGATATCATGTCAATATCCGTAATATTTATACAAACCTGACGATGTTGTGCACAGGCTACCCAGGCGTGAACGGTGCAGCGAGGCAATATACCACTAGCCATGTGTGCGGGTAGTACATGCGCGCGAATGTGTCAAACCGCTGCCTACCGAATGTGACCCGGCGTGCCCTCCAGTCAGAGTCAAGTTCACAAATCGCGTCTCGAACGCGATACATCATTGCACGTAATCTATGATACATGCGATGAAGACTTGGGAATGAGCACGACACCGGGATATATATGTAGAGCGTAGGATAGTACTAATTCGCGTTTATAGGGAACGGAGGAGCGGGATGAAGTGTGTGGTTACGTAGGGAGAGATGTCCGATTCTGCGAGCTGCGGTGTGAGAGAATTGGGAGCTAGGCGCGGATGTGAACGATCGTCGGGAACTACAAGGTGGATATGCAACGAAGCCCGAAGGCGCGGCGGGGAGGGTGGCGATGGCGGACACTGGACGCCTACTTGAGACAGCATGGGAGGTCGTCGTCGTCATGAGTTACACCGACAGTGACTCAGACGCGTGTACACGTATCGCAGCGAGAGAGCGACGAAGGTACAGCGATTCTGGGGACGAGAGTGGAGGAGACGATGAGAGAGGCGTGGCGGCGCATTGGCGGCCTGATGTTCGGTGCGCCGTGCGCCGAGGTCATCAGATTCCGAGGAGTCTTGCGTGAGTTCGTCTGGACGTCATGGGCTTCGTAGACCTCGTGGGCTTTGTGGGTTTCTTGGCGCGAGTGGCCGGAGCAACGTTCCGGGTTGTAGATGCTGAACCTGACGATGTGACGACGCCGGTGTCGAGCTTAGCTCTCTTCGACGAAGCCGCGACCGAGGCCTTCCCGCTGGTGAGGTTGGATGTCGCTATTGAGCTAAGGGCCACGATGTGCTTCCTCGGGTTGTACAGCTTGGGATCGAGCTGGTCCCCCACCACGTCGTCTGTGGGCCATTTGAAATCGGGACCGTGCAGGTGCGTCTCGAAGATCGAGATTGTCGCGGAGTGAGTTTCAAGCTGCGCCGCTGTTGCTTTAGTCTCGGCCGAGTTGGCCTCGGCTTCCAAGGCGGCTGCCTTTGCGACGACTGCGGCGGCGGCGGCGGCAGAAGCAGCAGCGGAAGCCGCAAGAGAAGCCTTGGTACGCAGCTGTGCGTCATCCAAAAAGTCGTCGTCCTCGTCATCCTCCTGGGCACGGGAGAGAGTGATATCCGTGACGTTTTGCTGCTTGGGCGGGGCCTCGGTCCGGGCAAGCTTGCCATCTTCCTTCCGGAGTATGAGATAGCGCGCTTGGAATAGTACCAACCAGCCCTTGAGTAGGGCGTTCAGAGGATGAGAAGGGTTATCCCCATCCTTGTTCATCCAGAACACGAGATCTTCTTCGTCGAGTTGGATCTCACCGCGCGTTACTGCAGCCTGCTTAAGAGCATTGCACGCCCGTACATTGGCGTTGTCCTTCTTGTTCTGGAAGGTGTCGAAGTAGCTGATGATGAAGGACGTAACAACGCCCTGAAAAGAGTGTCTGAGATATCGAATGGCGTGATGGAGGAGCACGTGGAAGAAAGACTCCAATTCGTCTGCCACCACGACTGGACGCTCTGGATGTCTCACGTATGCCACAGACATGAATTGCCATGTCCCCTAGTCAATGTTCAGCGCCGCGCCATTCGTCTATCACGGAAGCGAACACGTACCGTCCGTTCTGGCTGCCTAGCTCTCTGCGGCGAGTTGTCTTTGGGGACGTATTTTGCGAGTTCCCAGTCGGTAAGGAGGCCCTTCCAGAGCACGCGTCTCTTGCCAGTTCGGCGGCCAGTCTGGACTTGAGGCACGATCAGGATGTTTCCTGAACTAATATCGCGATGAAGCAGGCCGAAGTGCTCGTATGCGTCGCGGTGCGCTATGTGTTCGTCGTCAATATCCGGTCGTGCGGCGTGCAAGAACCGTTGCCACTCACTGTAGATGCAGTCCAGGATCAAGCGGACGAGCTGCTTCCCACTCGAGAACCCATGCTCGCCCATCTTGAGGCACACCTCCTCCACGGCGATGCGATAATGGATGAACAGCCGCGACTCTTCGCACTCCTCGATTTCTGTAGACTCGTGTGCTTCTTCTTCCTCTTCTTGCCTGGGTCGCTTCTTGCCGTGTGCGGGAGCGTCGGATGGAACTGGAGTTGAAGGTGCCGCGCCGGCGGAGTGCGCCGACTGAGTGGTAGTGTACTCCGCGACAAAGGTGGTCTGCTGGAGGACGTCGCCGTGCTCGACGACGGTGGGAACGACCAGCTTGACGTCGGGCTTGGCTGCCATCGCCTTGAGGTAGTTGCCTTCGGGTTCGACGCCTTCGTAGAACGGCCTCCAGGAATCCTTGAGGAATACAAACCTGCGGTCTCTCACGTCGAGGGCTATGTAGCCCCGGGTACCACGGCCGAACATCGACGTGACTGAGAAGATAGGCTTGGCGACGAGGAATTCTCGTTTGTCGGCGCCCACGAGAAGCTTGTACCGCGGCCAGCCCGCTACCAAGGAGTTCTTGAATCCCTCGCGAACGTACTTGAAGACGGGCTGCTTGGGTTGCGGTGGATTCGCGGGGGCGAGCACGGCGCGCTGTTTCTCTTTCAACCTCGTACCGGCCGCCGGACCCACCGTAGGCGGAGCGGCATCGGGACCCGCGCCAGGACCCGCGCCAGGCGCCTCAGCGAAGAACTTCGTGATATCGGCGTGTTCCTGGAAAGGCATGTCGAGCTCTGGGTCTTCCTCCGCCAAGGCATCCATCAGTTCGTATTCGCCCGAGTTCTCGGAGAGCAATGTCGCGGTAGGATCGATGCCCTGTTGTTCGTCGCTCAGCTTGGCGAACGCCCACAGGAATCGAAGAAGCGATGCCGGATCGTCGAGGTAGTTCGTGGCCTCCGTCACGATGAGCCCCGAACGATCCCAGTGCATTGCGCGAAACTCGTCGCCGTTGATCAGGAGAGAGTACAGCGCCGTGCGGTGCTGGTACTCGAACGTTTTCGAGGCGTATGCGAGAAGCTGGCCCCGTACCCCGGCCCGCGAGCGAGCCCAAGACTCCGGATTGGCACTTTTGTCGTCGAACGGGTCGTTGGACACACCGCCCTTCTTGAACTCGATGAACAGCCGGAGGTGAGTCCAATTCGGGCAGCCGTCGGTTGGGACCTCTCTGAGCGGATACAGGGCAGCGTCGACTTTCGACTTGGTCGAATCGGTACGGTGGTAGTTGTTCTGCGAAAGAGCCGCACCCAGATTCCCTGGGAAGACTTGCTCCTTCATGATGATGTTGTCGACCTGATGTGGTGCATGTCAGGGATTGGGCAGCGAAGGTGGGCGAAAGACGTACGATAGCCTGCGCAATGGTGTCCTCGCTGACACCCCGACGTCGCTTACCACCCTCCGTCAAGAATAGGTTGCGGACGACCTTCGTCATGGCGTCCAGGGCTTTCCGGGATGGCTTGGGAATCGGGACATCGCCGTGGGTCTCCGCTGGCCACAGGACATCGGTCTCGAACTCTTCGAGAGTGACAAGGTAGCTCTTGTTCATCCCGACCCACACTGCGAGTTGTCTGTCGACCTCTGCGTCGGGTTCTAGAGGGTGGCCGGATCTGCTGGGATCAGCCGCCCTGAACGTGTTGCCTTTGCCTGGACTGCTCTCGTAGGCGCTGCTGTAGGGTATAGGAGTAAGCGCTGGCTTATTCGCCATAATTGAGAGAGGCAAAATGAGGCGAGGGAAGAGGAGGATAGACTGACATGAGTGCGGAGGCGGCCTGATATACCAGCGAGATCTGGCTAAACCAGCGGCGTGTCGTGCGGAGGTGGCTAAGGGAATGCGAGCCCTGGCTGAGAATTTGCTGGCTAGACACATGTTTCAGAACAATGGAAAAGCGCGATATAGGGGTAGAACAATGAAAGAGCTTACGGATGCTGCTCTGGCTAAAAGTCGTGGTCGAGGAGAGAGCCAAGGGACGGGCGTCTACGAACCACGACGAACTTGCTCGAGCTGCCTTTCTGGGACAATGGATCATAGCCACGTTAAGCGCCCGCCGCGCAGCCGTTCCTACTCGCGACTCGGGGCCTCGGACGAGTAGATCCTCTCCACGACGTCGAGTCTTGCACAGCCTGGGCACATTGAGACCTCCAGCCGGGCATATATAGAAGAGTGTATTGGAGAGTGTATTGGCTCCGCCTATGAATCAGCACCCAAGAGTTCGCGCCAAACGAATACATGAAAGTACACACGTACGGAGAGAGGGAGAAGAGCACCAGAGACACGCATTACAAACCAAAACCATACGTTACACGGTATCCATGTACTTGCGCAAGTAGCCTGATGGGGAGGAGGTTGGGGGGACTCAGGAGACGTACTGCCGGGGCCATGTGTGCCATTGTGTAGAAAGCTTGCTTGAAGTTGCTGCACAGCTAGGGGCAGCGTGATATGGCTTGGCGGCAACGCACAACATATTGCCGGGATAGCTCAGCTGGGAGAGCAACAGACTGAAGTTCTGGAGGTCGCGTGTTCAATCCCACGCTCCTGGCACGCTCCTGGCACGATGGCTGGTGTATCCTTTTTGGTGTTGAAGAGTCGACTCGAGACCCAGTGGATTTTGAATATTGTCCCGCTTCGAGTATTTTGATCAGTAGCGCGGCGATTCCGTGCGTCGTTTAACTGCGACGTGGATGACGCATGAAGCGGCGGTCGCCTCTATGCGAGCCCTCCCACCTCAGAACTGCTGTGTACATCGTCGACGGATCGTAGTGTACAACCTACGCCGATTCAAGGACATGTGCCAAAAAAGGCCTCTCCGATACGGGGAATCGAACCCCGAGCTGCCGCGTGAAAGGCGGCAATGTTAGCCGTTACACCATATCGGACACGTTTTCAGTTTTGTTAATATTTACTATAGCTGTGCTGTGCGAGTGGCACTGTAGCGGGCTGGTACGGGCCATATACGCCTGAACTTGAGCGTGTGCGGTACATACTGTATATTTCATCAGACACCTGGACGTCGACCGCGCTGTCCTTATCAATTTCATGGGCAGTATTGTATATGGGCGCCGAAGCTGCTCGGGAGTATGGGCGGACTGTCACGCCATATGTATAAGTAATCCACACATGCATCTGCAGTTGGCACCTGCCCACGTCTGCGCTGGGTGCCCCATGTCCGTCGAATGTCCTGCTATGACCTGGGGTTTCTCTCGACGTCTCCGGCCATGTACGGCGCGTTGTTCGAGGTCCGCGACGGACATCTGTCCGCAGGATGATGTCCATCACCCGACGTAGCTACAGTCATGCATGGCATCTCGCTCGTGTTGTGCGCTCGTCAGCGTTCTCAGCGTCCCTCCTGAACTTTGCACTCTTCTCCGGCTGATTCTGATGCCCTATCACCGACATCTGCACCGTCTGCATGTGAGAGTTTGCGCGACCGAGATGTCTAAAAGTTACAGAGCAGGAGAGTCATCTCTTCCTCTCCCGCACCGCCTCCTCCTCGTCCCCGACTCTCCTCGCGTGCTCTCTTTCTGCGTGCTGGGCTGCGTCTTGTCGCCGACGGCCGAGGTTCCTGGCTTCGTTGGGCTTCATTTCGGCTACTGCAAGCGTTTCGTTCCGCTTCGCCAACCGGTGTCATAGAAGACGCCCCGCTGCGCCACCTCGAGGCTGGTTTGCTCGCTCTTTCTTCCCGACTGCCGACGTTCTCTCTGCTATCCTGCTGAAAATGTCCGACGAGAGAGTGGTGTATCCGAAGAGCTCGTTGGCGAGCATGCTCTCGCCGAAGAGCCCAGTCGTCGCAGAGGCCGTGTTCGGCAGTGCCCCGCGCCCGCGGCGCCCGAGCACGCCCAAGTCGCCTCCCGCCAGCTTGTCTGCCGCCACCTCCCAGGTCTCGACGCCCACGAAGAAGGACAAGGAGCTGCCGCCGGTGCCCAGTTCTGCTCCAAGACGATCGCTGCCAAGGTCGAGTGGGCCGCCGTCGCGGATCCGCGGCGCGAAGCGACCTGACAGCCCCGATGTCGAGACGATGATTGCGCGGACGCCCCGTCCGCGGCGCAAGTCCTCCGCGACGTTCAACTCGCCCATCATGCGCGCGCGGTCGAACTCCGGTATGGCGGTGCCGTCAAGCTGGAAGGGGCTGAAGGGGAAAGAGAAGGACAAGGTGGCGGACGACAACGAGTCGGTCATGTCCGACTACGGCACGCTGCTGAAGGACGACGACAGCGACATGGAGAGGCAGCTGGAGGGCGAAGGGAGCGAGTCGGACTCGAGCATCGACATCCATACGCCACTGCCGTGAGTCCCGCTTCTATTCATCAACGTACAACTCGCCAACATCGTGCACCAGACATCTCATGTTCCGAGATGGGCTGCTCTCTCCGCGGTCGAAACTGTTGCCCGGCGGGACGCCGCCCCTGTCCATCTATATGGACGACGAAGCGGACGCAAAACGCGCAAACAGCGTCCTCAGCGTCGCGTCTACTGGTACGTTGATGTGCAGGTGAGCGACTCCGCGCGCTGACGTTTTCATGATCGCAAATTCGCAGCAACGTCAACCATGACCAAATCCGGCGTGCATCGCGATCCGCGCGACACCCAGCGGCGACGGATTCGACACAAAGACCAGTCCCTCCTGCGCGCAGGCATGGGCCTCACGACTGGCCTGGGCTGGAGTGACAGGTCTGTCCGTGTGCCCTGCCGTGCGTTTTTGTCTGCTCATAGATACTTTAGCGAGGACGAGGACGCCCCGTCGATGCTCACGCGCCGGCTCATATCCACATCCATCGCGAAGCAACCGCCTCCTACCTCCGTTTCTCGTGCGCCCTCGCAGCTCTCCAAGTCCACGTCGGTCGGCAATCTCTCTCACGCGCCGCCGTCCTACTCGCCCGCGCTGCGCTCGGGTCCCCGCCCGCTTTCGCGCTCCACCTCGGCCAGCTTCTCCACAGAACGTCTTAGTACGATCGACACCGAGAGCATCACGTCCATGGAGGCTGGCCCAATCGCGCGCAGCCGCACCCAATCGAACGCATCTGCGAGCTCCGTCGTATCCTCCGGCTCGCGCGAGTCGAGTGGACCAGCGCACTCAGTCGCAAGCTCGCAGGCGTCGCAGGGGCGCACCACCGTGATGCGCCCGCTGCGACTTCCCCAGACCGCAGGTGTGCACACGGCAGCTTCCGTCGCGCGCTCGACCTCCGCGTCCACCCCCCACCCGCCGGTGTCTGGCGCCTCGAAGATCGCCGGGCCCCGCGCGCTGCCGCGCACACGCACGCGCACGCTGTCGAATCCCGGCGCCGCGCATGCCCCAGGAGGCTCGGTCCTCCCGCGCCCGACGGCGGCGAAAGCGGTACCACTGCGCTCCGTGTCTGCTGCCATCATGGCACCCGTGCGGTCGCGTTCAATCTCCACGATCGGCGCGCTGGAACGGAGCAGCGTGATGAGCGACGACACGATCGCGGACTTCCCCCTCCCGCCGAGCGCGGTGTCGACGCCGTCTCGCGGCCTCCCACGACCGTCGCCAAGCGTGAACACGCGGCTCACGCAGTCGGCCACTGCGTCGCCCGTCTCTCCTCCCTCTGCGACGCGTGTGCTGAACACGGTCGGGACGGGACCCCGTCCGCCGCGCATCGGCACGGGCATGGTATATCGACACAGCGGCTACTCGAGCTTCTACGAGACGTCCAGGATTAGCCGCGCCTCCGTTGCCTCCTCTGGCAAAGAAGTCGGCGTGATTTAGGGCCTTTTCTTATTTCTCTCTGCTGCACCTCCCGTGCACCTGTTGGATATGCTCTCGCACCCGCCACTGTCGTAATTCTCCGCTATGATCGTCCACCATTAATCCTCGAACTGTATGTCATCCGTCAAGCCACGCTCGCTGTACCAAACTCCTCGCCGCTCTCCTACATTGGTCGCAGTCGTCTTATTTATTTAGCTCTCGCTCCCGCACACTCTCTTGCATATTCTCCAGCGTGGTGGGTTCCCCGAGAATGATTCATGTAGTAGATACTCGGTGCTCGTGCCTTGGTTTTCTGCTTCAACTCGAGGGGCACAATCTATCGTCTTGCACAAACTTCGTATGGTGACGCCGAAGCTGTCGTCCATTCGACTGAGGGAGCTGAGACCCGCATGGAGCGGTGAAAACGAAAAGCCCTCATCCGTCGATGAGGCTAGCAAAAGGGAATGCCAGGAGCGTGGATTGAACACGCGACCTCCAGAACTTCAGTCTGTTGCTCTCCCAGTGAGCTATCCCGGCTACATTGCGTTGCGTTGCTTATGCATATGATGTTGCTGCAAACCAGGAGGCAACTTCAAGCAAGCTTTCCACAGTTGGCCGGGCCCTGCCGGCAGTATGTCCCCTCCTAACTTCTCCTCCCCATCAGGCTATTGTGACTTGCGCGACTACATGGACACCGTATAACGTATGGGGTCTGTGTGTAATATTTTTTTACTAGTGCTCTCCTCCCTCTCTACGCGTGCACTCTTGGAGCTGAGTGCTTGAAGCTTGAAGACCCACTGAACCTCGCGAGCCGAATGTCACGCAGTGAGTAAGTTCCAGACGGTTTTGTCGGGCCCGTTTGCGCTCAAATTTCTACGGCTCAGTCGCTCAAAATATTCTATAAGTCCTCCTCCAACAATGTGCAAAGTCCACGAACCCCTCCGTCTCGACCTAGAGAGCGATGCACTCCATCCCGATCTTCTGTGCCCTGAATCAGGCCTGATAGTATGAAGACCACGAAGTAGATCGCAAAGCATTGCATCTTGTTTATTCTCGACGTACCGGGACTGCAGGCGAGAGTCTCTTGTTTGACTTGTTTGCCACTTTCCATCCCGCAATGGCAAGCCAGGTTCGTTGGACGGCACGCTCTTCGCACGCTTGCCTGTCGCAGTTGGCGTCTTGAAGTTACGGGAGTTGATGCACGCCTCGTTCCCTAAAATCAACGCACGGTAGACGCCTCTCGGCATGGTCTATCGTGGAACCGACCCTCCATGAGAGCGCGGCAATTATCGGGATGTACAGCGCATCTCAGCACACTACTCCAGCTATCAGCATGGCGCCTGCATATCTTGCTGATATGTTGTAGTACCTCTTCATGATTGGCATCGCCTGCGCCGCCTGGAAACTCTCCAAACAATTTTGTCGGCCGAGGTCGCCCCTCGACAATATCCGTGGTCCGCCTTCTCCTTCACGGCTTACAGGTAAGTCCGTTGTATTGTTCCGGGACGTCTGTACCACAGAACTGCCATTTCCTCTGTCAAGGTCACATACCGCAGCTATACGACAAGCAGGGTTGGATTTCCGCCGCGAGCTACCCACCAAGTACGGGCCAGTGTCCAGGCTCCAGACTCTGGTCGAGGTAAGTCGTTCTTGAATTGGCAGATACAATAACGAACGACAAGGTCTGGGCTAGAAGTCTATCATCTACGTCTACGACCCGTCGGCCATGAAGGCCATCGTTATGCAAGACCAGAAGCACGACATACCCCTGCTCGAAACGATGGATTGGTACATGAAGTAAGCCGTCTGCTCCAACCTGTCGTAGCTGGAACGCGACACTGTACTCACTTGTCTTGCCTGTCAGCATCCCGTTAGATGTCTTCGGTCCCAGCCTGCTATTCACGACAGGTAGGCCGCACCGTGACGTTCATGTTGTGACACTGCCAGTTCGTTCCAATCTAACCGCGGCACTCCGCCGGCAGGAGAGGTGCATCGTAAACAGCGCAAGCTGCTCGGTACGATATTCCAGACGATAATCCTTCGCGTTATCACACTGGTCCTTTACCAGGTCGCTCATCGGGTCAGTGAGACCCCTCAGGATCCCACTTGTCGCAGGACTACAACAGGAAGCTAATATAGGCCATATAGCTTAGAAGCGCCACATCGACTAGGTAGCTGCCGATGAGCAAATCGTTCATATCGCTCGGTATATGTACCGCGTCGCCTCGAGCTCATCGGTCGATCCGTACTCAGCACATGCTTCGACCCGCTGATGGAGAAAAGGCACCGTCCCTATGGTGAAGCACTGAAATGCTACATGTACGTCACCGCTGTTGAATATGAACGGCTGCATCTAACGCTTCTGATTTATAGATACTAGCCCTCAACACCGTCAGTCGCTTCAAACAGCTATACCGGCTCGCACATCTCATCGTCCCTGCCCGCCTACGACGACCGCTCATGAACCTCCCTCCTTCCCGATGCATCAATGACTTACTCGGCATCGTCGACACGATGCACGGGAACGCGGAGGGAGTATATGAGGAGAAGAAGATCCTTGTTCAGTCGTCAAGAAAAGATGTCAGGGACGACGAGAAAGCGAAGGATCTCATCACGCTTCTACGTATGTATCACTTGGCTCGTGTTGTTATCCGCTAGTAACATGAGCTTTCCGGTCGCTTACAGTTCACGCGAATGCGGAGGCTTCGAAGGAGGACTCACTCCCGGACAAGGAGCTCATCGCGCAACTCTCGTACGCATTCCCTTCACGACACAGTGTAGCACCTGTTAAGACTATCTTGAAATTCTCAGAGTCCTGATATTTGCTGCGACAGACACAGCCTCACTCTCATTCCTGAGCGCCTCTCCAAGAGCCCACAAGTCCAAGACAGTCTGTGTGCAGAGCTGAGAGCAGCCAAGAACCGCTGCAAGAGCGGAGATCCATACGACGACTTGATGGCGCTGCCATATCTAGACGAGGGGTGCGCGGAAACCCTCCGAGTGTACGTCGACCTCACTCGAGGCTTCTCAGCGCCCAGTGACATCCCCTGCAGTCACGTCTCGGCTCCCATGCGCGTTCGCGAGTACGTGGCGCCTTCCTCCGTGGATTTGCCTCCCTAACTCTCGCACGTTCCTGTCCTGGCAGAGCGCAAGCAGACGCAGTCCTCCCGCTCTCTAACCCAATCTGTGTCAGAGACGGACAATTGTTGGCGTCCATCCCCGTCCCCAAAGGCACCCTCGTCTTCGTCATCATACCAGCGGCGAACAACATCCCCAACGTTTAGGGAGCGGACGCGCACGAATGGCGCCTGGAGCGCTGGCTGCAACCGCTCCCTCAGACAGGAGGCGAAGATCCCCGGGGTGTACTCTAATCTGTACGTTGCAGCTGTTCATGCTTGACGGTATATGCATACTCGGACATACACTGACACGGCCAATAGCATGACGTTCTGGGGCGGAAAGAGGTCGTGCATATAGGTGACGCTGTGCTTGCATGCATCACGCCGCTAGTCTACTAACCTCCGACCTTCATACTAGGTAACCGTAGAGGCTTCAAGTTCGCTCAGCTCGAGATGAGTGCGTGCTCTCGCTCGCCGTCCATCTCCCGCACAGCTCAATGGCATAGTACTAGCCTTCGCTGCGGTAGAATTCATCCTCGCGGAGCTCATCTTCACGTTTGAATCCGAGAAGACAGACACGCCTATAGTGTGAAACCTTGCCAGGATCGTCCACCCGACCGTCGGAACTCAATCGTGGCACCCAGAGTATCAAATGAAGGTGCCGCTTGCTCGCTGCGAGCTCGACTTGGATTAACCATTTGAACGGAAGCTATAAGAGCATATTGTACCGTTTTCTCATTGTGAAGGCGTGAATCATACTCGCGACTCGGATCATGTGTTGGGAGCCATAGCCAGACGTTTCAGCGGCGCTAGGCTGGGCTGCGAGCCAAGGGGCTGTGATTCGGATCGGTTATCGTCCAGTCATTTATTTACTGGTCAGAGGAGGTGCAGTGACAGCACAATGCGCCGGGAGATACGGGCGTAGCGGGACAAAGACGTTTTGAAATTGACAACTTGGCTACGATGGGCGTTCAGGGAGATCCAGCAAACGCCGTGAGTGATCGCGAGGCCAAATTGGGCAACGCAAGGTTGGAACTCACCCCCACGACCATTGTCGTTCTGTAAGTATACGTGCGAGACTCCGGTCCCCCGTATCCCTCAAGTACTCTGGACCGGGCTTTATTGGCTCGGCGTACTCGTGGGATGGTGGGGGGTTGGTAGTCTCTGCCCCCACCAGGCGCCCAAGGCCCGAACCTTGGGTCGCCGTACGCGACTAGATAAGATACAAGCTGGCAATCTAATCTATGGGCGCTTACGCGCCCCA